>OZ020300.1:6018950-6066216 GCA_963971205.1 Aethes cnicana | reverse complement strand
AGTAAATTGAATTAGATGCTGTGTGTGGTAATGGTTGAATATGCAGACTCAGGAATGTGACTGAGGCGACGGGTCCCCGCTAGCGGGGCCCCTATTTCTAGGAAGTTTATAGATAAACTAACGAACCTAACCTACCTACCTACCGTTATAAGTAGAAGCCAAATCTTTCATCTCTGGGGGATCCTACTGGATAGACATAGATAAGGTACATCTACTAAAATCACCCAAATATAGTACATTTTTGATGCAAGTGCGAAAAGTTCGTCATTTTATCACGAGTCCCTAGTTATGTTGGCGCGAGCGAAAGCAAGCGTTAACACTAGGGACGAGTGAAAATGACAATTTCGCACGTGTATCAAACGACATTTTTTATTACATTTTGCGAAAAAAAAGAATAAAGAAATAAACGAACAGGATGAAGCTCATAAAACTATACGCACTAGTTCGTAAAAAAACAGCTTTAGGCATGCTCAGTAATTGTCAAAAGACAAAAAAACGCTCGTTCAGAAATGACAAACTTTTGGCACGTTAAACAGTTATCGAATGGTTTACTTTTTGAGCAACTGTATTAAAAATACTATTCTGGTGTAGAGATCTTCTACTATCTAAAGTCCCGCGCCTTCACATTTCAAAACGCTTCAATTTTTTTATTATTATTTAAAAAGCACCACCAACACTCTCAACGCATAGTTGATGGCTGTCTCAGCACGCACACATGTGTTGAGAGTGTTGGTGGTGCTTTTTAAATACATTTTAGCGTTTTGAAATGTGAAGGCGCGGGACTTTAGATTAGAAGATCTCTAGTTTCTCTTACTACTACTACAGCCTATTTGCGTCCCACTACTGGGCGCAGGCCTCCTCTCATCACGAGAGAGTTTGGGCTATTGTCCCCACGCGGGCCCATTGCGGATTGGGGACTTCACACACATCTCTGAATTACTTCGCAGGATTGCGTGCAGGTTTCGTCACGATGTTTTCCATCACCGAAAAGCTCAGTGGTGAATTCAAATTGAATTTCGCACATAAGTAAACTTAGAGGTTCGAGCCGGAATCGAACCCCCGACCCTCTGCATGAGAGGCGGTAGGTCGAACCACTAGGCCACCACGGCTTCTCTTACTGATCTCATCTATTTGCAGGCATCATCTTCACCACCCAGATCCGGCTGCAGCCACCCTGCTGCACCACCACCACATCGACGTCCACCGCAACTCAACGCACGAACACACTCAACACACATGCCGGAACTCGTACATGTTACCGACCAATCCGGATATCCGGACCAACCCGGATATCCGGACAAACCCGGATATCCGGACCAATCAGGACATGAGGACAGAGCGCTTGGAACTAGCGCGAGCCAATCCGGAAATGAGAAACGAGGTCCGGATAAACCCGGATATGATACGCGCTAACTCAGAAATCATACGCGCGAATCCGGATATGAGAATGAATGCCGAAATGATGATGATACACCCGGATGCGAGGCTAAATCCGGATATCCGGATGAACCCGGATATGAGGTTGAATCCGGAGCTAGCTCATTTAGCGCAGATTTACCCGCCCGAGGAGTTAGCGAGGCTGCAAGAGCTCGTTCAACCGGATAACCGGTTCAGCACTTTGCGAGGACATTTGGTGCCTTATCCGTGTCAAAGGTCGCTTGGAGTCAGCGCTGGTAATCTACATAGAGACTGCAGGATGGAAGATAATGTTGCCATTGAGTGTATGCACCAAAAAAGCGTTAGTAAAGGTATGTCATCTAATAGTACATTACACACCTAGGGCGGTCAAGTAAAGAAAGTCTCAGATCGCGGGTAATTGAGGCCCGAGCCGGAGGCGAGGGCTATAATCTAGCGGTCTGAGGATTTATTTACGACCGCCCGTGGTTAGTATACGATTTTACGTAGGGCGGTGAATCCTGCTTTTTTGGCCTGGTGTGACGTAAATATATAAAACTCGTAGGTGACTGACTGACTGACATAGTGATCTATCAACGCACAGCCCAAACCACTGGACGGATCGGGCTGAAATTTGGCATGCAGGTAGATGTTATGACTTAGGCATCCGCTAAGAAAGGATTTTGCAAAACTCCCACGGGAACGGGAAAAACCGGGATTATACTTTTTAATATTTCTGCGCATACGAAGTTGCGGGGAAAAGCTAGTTAATTAATATTTCCATTAATTTTTGTACCTAATATAAGACCATCTCTAAGATCTTCGATTTAAGTTTAAGTTAGGGACTATACATCCCTTAAATGCAATTTTAGTATGTACCTATAGATTTGTATTTTTATACATATTAATGTAAATGTAATGTGAATCTGTATGTTTAAATTTTGAAAAAAGGCCTTCTGCTGAGTTTGTTGCGGCGCTTCTTCTCAAGCAATGGGTCTAGGAAGCGCTTGGTAAATTCATTTCTGTTAAGTTCATTTAAAAGTGACGTGTAAAAGTGCCCAGATGTGGCCTATTTGCTAAATAAATATTTTGATTTTCATAAACATGTCCTCTTTGATCACCACCACCACTACAACAGCCTATTTACGGCCCACTGCTGGGCACAGGCCTCCTCTCGTCGCGAGAGGGTTTGGGCTATAGTCCCCACGCGGGCCCAGTGCGGATTAGAGACTTTACAGACATCCTTGAATCACTTCGCAGAAGCGTGCAGGTTTCCTCACGATGTGAATTTGAATTTACTACTCAGCTTTTCGGAGAAGGAAAACATCGTGAGGAAATCTGCACGCATCTGCGAAATAATTCTAGGATGTGAGTGGTCCCTAAGTCCCCAATTCGCACTGCGCCCGCGTGGGGACTATAGCCCAAGCCCTGTCGTGATGAGAGGTGGCCTGTGCCCAGCAGTGGGATGTAAATAGGCTGTGGTAGTGGTGATACTGGTTGTGGGATTATGATAGTAATCCACACCTTGAAGGCTAAATAGTTGAATAATATTAAAATGATTTTTATTTCTAGTTTCAGATCAAAGCAGTGACTCCTGCCAGAATATAAAGCAAGGAAAAGAGAACCTGGGTTTCCAGAATGACAAGCATTCTCCGATCAGGTAACAAAATTAGTTTTTAACGCATTCACTGCCACTTCTGTTTTACGAACTTTCGCCAGGTGCCACATCTGTCATTAAGGGAACATTGCAACGCACATGGCACAGCAAGGCTCTGCGGGAAAGTCAGCAAAACGCATATATGCGTCGGTGGCAGTGAATGCATTAATGGACAAGAATACGCAAAGCTCGACTCAGATGGCGCTGCAAACGATTGACCCAAACCAAAACCCAAACATTGCAGCTGTCAAATTTCACCGGGTTTTTTCTTGAAAATTTTTTAGTAGATTTGTTTAAAATTATTAAATTTAATTTTGGTTCAGTTATTTGTGCCCCAGATACATACCAAGTCTTTCGGAAATACGTGTCGTCCGTTCTCATTGCATCCTGGAACTGCACAGCGCGGCATTTTTTAATGATTTAAGTAAAACCAATAACAACAAATATTTCTCTATGTGATGGTTTGGGTCAAGCGATTGCAGCGCTCCTAGTGGCCAAATTATGCAGATTTCTTGTCTATTTGAAATAAAGTTTAACCATAGGAAAAGTAAGGTAAACCTAGAATGACAACCTCCATACAAATTAACGTACGCCCGAAATAAGTGTTAAATGCGATAATAGATGTCGCTGCCTAGGTAGCCTGCATCATAGCGAAATGATACAAGAAGAGTGGCAGAGTCTATACTGTAGCGCGTGCTCCGGAACGCGGGTTAACACTAGAGCGACATCTAGCGTCTAGCATCTAGCGTAGTGTCTGGTTGGGGCTGAGTACATGCCCTCCAGCCCGAACGAATATCCAGGAGTGTCCGCAGAGTGTCACTCAACTCCGGAGGCAATGCGGGCACTGTTGGGGTTGTGTCCGGAGCGCTGCCCACATGGCGGTCGTGTGAAGTGGAGGATCATTGGCCTTCTGGGCCACCACAGCGGGTGCGCTGCGGGTCGCGCCCCCTCGACAGTGTCGTGCACGAGGCGACATTGTCGGGGGCCAGGCAGGCAAGCAGGCCCAGCGGGTTGGCTTCAGTGAGGTAGGAGCCGATCGCTTCATGACTTCATTAGGTGTAAAGAAGGATTTCAATTCATACTGAGACTATTGTTCAGTGCAGGCTCTTGTGAAGCCTTTTTAGGGATGTAGGACATATACAAAAGGTTATTGACCAAACACGCCAGCGACCCTTATTTTATTATTTTATTATATTTTCTACTTAAAGTAATGCTTAGTAAATGATGTATGCGGGGGAATAACAGGGGGGGGGGGGTTTATTCAAGGGAATAAATTGACTTGCTGCACAAAAAATTGTTTTACTGAACATCTCTCTTGCAGAAGCTGTAACCTCATCTTCAGCTCACGGTTCCCAATCGAATCCCCTATTTTTTAAACATTACAAGTGGCTGAACCCCGATTACCCGACCGTTTAGCAGTTGCTACCGCTACTTGAAGCTAGATGGCGAGCCGAACGCAAAGCATATTTTATTGGTTAACAGTTCACAACTTACAACCCGAAGTCTCTGTGTAATAAGAGCATTTCAAAAAAAGAGTTCTAGTTATAATATTAGTTGTAAATTGTTTAGAAATACACTTTGCGTTCGACTCGCCATCTAGCTTCAAGTAGCGGCAGCAACTGCTAAACGGTCGGGTAATCGGGGTTCAGCCACTGGACGCTAGATGTCGCTCTAGTGTTAACCCGCGTTCCGGAGCACGCACTACAGTATAGACTCTGCCACTCTTCTTGTATCATTTCTCTATGCCTGCATACAAATTTGAACTCCATGAGCTATATCTAGATGGCGCTGTACAGGCGAAGTATGAAAAGTTGAAGCTGTTAGCTATTTCCGATGTGCGCCGTAATGTAAGGAGATTGATTAGATTGTCTAACTAGTATTTTTCTTCTCAGGTCTTCAATGCAAGATTGTCACCGCGTGAACCAGAATGCTGAATCTGAAGTTTATTTTGCTGACGTGTCCAGTTGCTGCAACGTGTCTATCAAGGTAAGAAATAGTACATTACACACCTAGGGCGGTCAAGTACAGAAAATCTCAGATCGCGAGTAATTGAGGCCCGAGCCGGAGGCGAGGGCTATAATCTAGCGGTCTGAGGATTTCTTTACGACCGCCCGTGGTTAGTATACGATTTTACGTCACCACCTGGCCGTGAAGAAGGATTTTTCGTAGCGCCCAAGGGCGGTAAATCCCGCTTTTCGGCCTGGTGTGATGTAAATGTTATTTTTTTAACCTAGATAAGGTTAAAAAAATAGTACCCTTAAACTTTTTGAAATATAAGGCTTGTTCACGGTGTACGCTACCGAGCGTCAAGCTGGCGTACACCGCGTGGATCTCTGGGACGGCTTGGTTCTCGGGAACGATTTATAGCTCAAAAAATAGTACCCAAATAGTACCCTACTTACGAAAATTTCTCAATTTTTCCGCAGGCGGATTGCTGCATTAACCCCACCGTCTCAGCTCTGGTGGGGACGATAGAAAATCACCACGAGTCCACTTCAGAATCTGACACGGGTTCCTTCACGCTGACCCGTCAGCAGCGGCCTCAGCCACAAGTAGGCTCCAAGCGTCGGCCTCGACAGACAGACAAACACACAAAAAACACGCGCCTGACCGAGCAACAGATCGAACAGCTCAACAACTCCATGCGAATGAGCGAATGTAGAATCATGGATCCGAGGATCATGGATTCTAGGATGAGCGATCCTAGAATCAATGATAATAGGTTAGATAGGATGAATGAGACGCGTATTAGCGAGCGGGATTCTAGAATAAGCGTGGGCGAACGTCCTGAGCGAATGGATTCTAGGATCGTCGAGCGTATGAACGATTCTAGGATTGGCGACAGATTGAATGATTCTAGAATTAGCGAGAGAATGAACGAGACTCGCCTGAGTGAGCGTGTGAACGATTCTAGAATTGGCGACAGATTGAACGATTCTAGAATTAGCGAGAGAATGAACGAGACTCGCCAGAGTGAGCGTATGAACGATTCTAGAATTGGCGACAGATTGAATGATTCTAGAATTAGCGAGAGAATGAACGAGACTCGCTTGAGTGAGCGTGTGAACGATTCTAGAATTGGCGACAGATTGAATGATTCTAGAATTAGCGAGAGAATGAACGAGACTCGCCTGAGTGAGCGTGTGAACGATTCTAGATTAAGCGATCGCTTGAACGAGACCAGAATCAGCGAGCGTTTGAACGATTCTAGGATAAGCGATAGAATGAATGAGACTAGAATCAGCGAGCGCTTGAACGATTCTAGGATAAGCGAGAAGCTTACAGAGACTAGAATGAGCGGTCGCAACGATTCCAGGGACCGCTTGAACGATTCCAGAATAGAACGAATGGATTCTAGGGAGCGAGTGGAGATTGAAGGGAGTCCTAAGATGCGTTTGAATCAGTTAAGAATGCCTAGGTTCAGTCCTAAAGTTGCTCATCCTAGGCAATCGAGTTCAGACTCAACTAAGGCTGATTTCTTCGCACCGTCGCCGCCAAATCAGCCTTTATCTCCTACAGCAGAGAAACCATTATTGTCCGAGGATGGTAAGGTATATTCGAACGAGCCGGAATCATCCAAATGCTTAGGTCCAGATTCTCAGTATGAGACGGTAAGAGAGGAAAAGGTGGAATTGAAAGCGAACCACCATCATTGCTATAGTGATACAAACACTATGGACTCTGGTTGGCAGAGTGGCTCGGAAAAACAAGTAACTGATTGATTTGATCATTAAGCCGTGGCAGCCTATAGGTTCGACCTACCGCAGAGGGTCCAGGGTTCGAATCCGGCTCGCACCTCTGAAATTATTTATGTGCGGAATTCAATTTGAATTCACCACTGAGCTTTTCGGTGAAGGAATACACCGTGAGGAAACCTGCACGCATCTGCGATGTAATTCAAGGATATGTGTGAAGTCCAAAATCCGCACTGGGCCCGCGTGGGGACTATAGCCCAAACCCTCGTGATGAGAGGAGGCCTGTGCCCAGCAGTGGGACGCAAATAGGCTGTAGTAGTGTAGTAAGATACTTCTGTTGTTTTTATGATCACAATATATTTGTGACATCTATACACCTGTAATAGGTAATAGTAATTTTTGCATTTCGATTCAGAATGTTAAAATCTAGACATAACATTATAATACTGTAGTTGTTTGCAAATTCTCTATCCATTTTCATGGTTTTTGTACAATAAAGGTGTTCTTTACTTACTTAATTACAAATTTTCGTCTCTGATCCGTCTGTTTGTTAGAGATAATCTGAGGAACTACTGAACAGATTTGTATCATTTAGAACTCAACATAGGCTTTGTTTGATTAAAATCTAATTTTAATATTAAAAATGAATTCTGTTACCTCTTGTAAACTAAATAAAGGAATTTTAGAAATATTCTGTATTATGAAAGCTTACTATGGTTAGATATTTAACTGTTTTGTTATAACTGGGTTACCAGAATGACTTGATTTTTAGACTAAGGAACTACTGCCAATATTAAGGACTTTCAGAGAATTTCAGAAATATTCCTAAATTACGTAAATCTTGATGGGTTAAAAATTTACTATTTTTAATGTAGAAAGTAACGAGCTTTTGAACCTGTGGTATTAATTCCATTAGATATCTGAAGCCAAAATGTTGTGTTTTAAACATAAAAAATAATGTTGTTTTTTCCATAATGATTTCATTAAAGTTAGGATTCCAGTTTCATTATAAAATACATAGGTAATGAAAATTAATGTTATAACCGCTACAGTCAATATTCTGGGCCCGCGTGGGGACTATAGCCCAAACCCTCTCGTGATGAGAGGAGGCCTGTGCCCAGCAGTGGGACGCAAATAGGCTGTAGTAGTAGTAGTCAATATTTTATAGACTGAACATGATGCAATAAATATTTATGATTTACAGTTTACAACGTTAAAACATTTTTTGACATAAGCGTAAAGTTCAATATGGCGTAATATATTTCATTTTTATTTAAAATGGCCTTGCGTTGACCCTGATCACACCTGATGGAAAGTGATGATAGGGTCTAAGGTGGAACACGCTTACCCAGAATATGCCTATTCACTCTAGACTTGAATACACCGAGATTATAGGAACTGGGGAACACAAACGCAGGGAGGGAATTCCAAAACTTAGCAGTGCGAACAAGAAAATATTTAGAACATTGCTTTGCCATTAATATGATAATGAAAAACCTGAATTAATGGTTAAAACACAACATGATGGCCGTGTAGTAGGTTTGTAGTGATAGTGTGATTTTGTAAAGTGATGTAGAAATTTTTAAGAGATACTTAAGTAAGTACATATTTGAAAGACTTTTCAATAAAGAATGGCCAATGTTTGCCCCCAGTATTTGCCCAATATCTGTAAAAATATTCATGTTACGTTAGAGATCTTCTACTATCTAAAGTCCCGCGCCTTCACATTTCAAAACGCTTCATTTTTTTCATTATTAATTAAAAAGCACCACCAACACTCTCAACGCATAGTTGACCGCTGTATCAGCACGCACACATGTGTTGAGAGTGTTGGTGGTGCTTTTTAAATACATTGAAGCGTTTTGAAATGAGAAGGCGCGGGACTTTAGATAGTAGAAGATCTCTACGATTTGTAATTGTTTAATCGAAATCAAACATTATTAATTACGGCTCAAAAGTATTGTTAAACGTACTTATCCTATTTTTTATTTACCTACTTATATTAAAAAAAAGTGGAATCACGTGATGTTTACTCAAAAAAATAACTTTAGTAAGATAACCTTGTCAAATTTGACGTTATTTTAGACTGAAGATTTAGGGTGGGTTTGTTCAAACGGTCCGTTAAAGTTAACGTTTAATATTTTACTACGGGACAAAATGACGTTTCTGTATGGAATGACAGCTCGGCGGCCATATTTGACGACCAGGAGTTCGTCACATCTGTGCTTGAATCAATCTACCCTTACAATATGTGCCAACGTTATGCTTGAACTCACTCGATATACAGTTGAAAGATAATTGTTCCATGGTTTTAGGTAAAGTTCCAATACTATTGACGAATTTGATACTAACCTTATAAATTGACCAATCTAGACGTGCTAGGTCTAAGATTTCTGTTTATTTACTTATGTACATTACGCCTTACATAATTTATTTTTTGCTGTTTATAATTAAGAAAAGGATCTGTACCTTTTTTTCAGCTCAAACGTTTAAAAATTTGCACTAAAACGGAATTTTTAACAATTAAAATTATCAATAACGTATATTTTTATTAGACAAGAAATTGAATATTTAGATTTCCTTCAATAATTCATAGTAATATGTAAATAGAGTTTAAATGTAGATTAGTGATTTTTCGTCTTTGTATAATTACACTGTGAACCTATTTTAATATTTTTAAAGTTCCGAATGTAATGCAAAAAGGAATTGTTTATAAATAAGTTGTTTGAAATGTAATTAAGTTTCATTATTGTATAACGTTTAACCTATTTGATAGAGCTAATAAGGTAATGTGTTCTTAAATAGTTAAATAATTGTATGTAGACGGGTAAGTTTGTAGTTTATTGAAGTTTTGCGCCTTCCTTGACAGCTGTCAAACTCAATTTAAAAAAAACGAACCCTCCAGTGTTGCTAGTAATTGTTAACTTCATTAAACTCTTGCCAGAATTTTCGATTTGTGTTTAATGACACTTGTAACATTGATGTGTTTGTTTAAAACCTATTTTCTATGTACATTGTTAGATTGATCATTTATTATTAGGTTATTATATTAAAAGACTGAGATCTGAATTGGGTTTTTATTTTACAAGTACCTAAATTTTACCTTTTTAATTGCTGTATTGTATTGTAATTTGTGGGTTAATAGTACTTGTAGAGTTGTGGTAAAAATTAGATAAAAAAAACAGTTTAGTAAAAATAATTAAGTAATTTATTAAAGAAAGCATTTCGATTTAGTTAGAGTAAAATGGTTAAAGTAAAAGAGATTAAGTAAATATGGCCAAAAGTGAAACAAATAGAGCATTTGTTTGTATAACATTAAAAATATTCGTTGTAATTTTTAATCCATTTAATAATGGTCACTGGTGTTGATATGTTTTAAACATTTTGAAACATTTTTTTCTTTACAAAAACCGAAATAAAAACACTGTTTGTCAATGGAAATTACAAGACAGACAGATTCTTTCGCATTTATAATATATAAATATGGATTGTTCTAAGACTAGTGATTCTTCAATTGTACAGTTGTGTGCAAAAAGATTTAATAGTACATTACAGACCTAGGGTGGTGAATTCGTAAATGTCCCAGATCGCAGGTTTCTATAAATATGCGATCTAGGGCTTTACGAATTACCGCCCGTGGTTTGTCAAAAGTTTTACGTCTTGCCTTGGCCAAGAAGTGAGATTTTCTCTCCGCGTAGCGGGCAGAAAATCCCACTTTATGGCCAAGGGTGACGTAAACATATTTTTGTACTTGGCCGTACAACTTGAACCATTGCTGACTTTTATCTCGAAATAATATGTACCTATCTATACATATACAAAACACATTATTTGTAAAAATATCTAGTACTTAGAGTTGATATATTATACACAGACGTAATAAAAAAAAACCTTAAAACTTACTTCATGGAAGTACGAGACATAAAGTACAAACCTGTTGTCTTATCTATTAAAAAAAAAGTTCAGGTAATATTACGGCATATATATGAACAGTTTTTTTTTGTGAATAGGTAAAAGTAGGGTATATTTTATTTTGGCAGTGTAGGTTTTGATATGATTATTGATCTATTACATAGACGTAAATAATATAGACCCGGTCTAACGTACACGTAATATGTCCCCACTTCCACGGTGTCCAATCCAAAGTTCTGTCACCGAGCGTGCGTGACAATAAGCGTTTTTAAAAAAACTTTTTTCAAAACTGTTTCTCAGTATCTAAAAACTCGTCTCGTTGTTGGAAAAATGTGACCCAGCTTTAATGTCACGATACAAGTTTAACTTTGGATTGGACACCAATGAAGTGGGGAAACATGACATGTATCTACGTTAGGCCGGGTCCATACGAAGTATTATTTATGTCTATGATCTATTATAACTAAGGATTCACAATCAGCCGAACAAAAATGGCCCGTCAAAACGGGTGCCCGCACAACTCGGGCACCCATTTGGCGCTCGGTAAATTTGACACTTAAGTCTTAGTGTTAGGTTTATTTTTGTATAAAATATTTATCTTGACACATATTATAAAGAGGCGTTATTAGCATATGCTAATGGAATGTATTTTCTAATGTCAGTTTGCTCCATATATTTTGACATTCTGTTAGGCACGTCCATATGTTATTATAGATCAATGTTACTAACAGAAAAGTTAAAGAATTAATTAAGTAAGTTATTTTCAACACTAACTAAAACTAAGTTTATTTCGTTGTTTTCAACGAGGGATTGGTATGTTATACTATTAAAATATAACAGAGTTAGGTATGATTTTATAGTTTATGTATAATGTCGTCACGCACACAGTTCAAATAAGATTTTCAAAGCAACATCACTGAATGTGTATGTTAGCGCTAAAGAGGCTAAGTAAGAGCGCTGTAAGAGTATATACAGCTCTTATAGCACCGTTGACGTTTTTTAACGCCATAAAATTGTATCTTGTCAACTTTGAGCTAGGTTGTTGATATTTACAAAAAAAAGTCGATGTTTTTTGAAATAAATATTTCGAAATCTATTCATATTTATAAGAATAGCAGCTTTCTGAGATTCGACATCCTACTTCATTCTCGATCTATTTAAATTGTATTTTTCAACGAGAAATTCTCATTACCCAGTAAAACCCTTTCTTACAAGCTTTAATTTGACACAGTATTAGATAAGATTTTATCACAAAATTCTGCAGGTAGTTACTCAACTCACACGCCAAAAGAAAGCCTGTAAAAAAAACTTAAAACCTAACCTTATTTAAATAGAATTACAATTAGACTTATCGCTATTAGAAAACTATATGTAAGTACACTGGCGCCACCTGTTGCATGTTCGGGGTACAACACGACGCTTTCTTGGGTTGGGTCGATGTCATTATCTCCTAGCCTTTGGTTGGCCACTTTTAGGTTATTCAAAAGGGCTAGGACGTCTTCTGTAAAGATAAAAGGTAAGGTAAAAGTAACGTAAGAAACTTAGGCATAAGTAAGTTTGGACATACATTACAGGTTACCTAGGTAGCGAGATATAATTTAACAATTATTTCAGGCGTACGCTTGTATGAAGGCATATTCTTACTAGGCTTACCTTACGTTTTCATATGATAGTGGTAACGCTGTGTTTATTACGAAATTTTAGAATGATTGGATCTAATTTGCTGGGTGCAAAAATAAATTAATTTTATAATGTTTTTTCAAAAATGATTTTTTTTCTTGACTGTATTTTTTTTTGTAAATCCTTCATCTACCCTTCAAGACGAATCAAACGAGCCCAAATAAGATGGGTTAATGTAGTTTTATTACGGAGTTCCTATGGCCACCTTCCAGCTACATCATCAGATCAGCTCCACGTCATCATAATATTGTACTGTCACGCGATTTACATATTCGTGCAAAATTTCAGCTCAATCAGAAATCGGAAAGTGGGTCAAATTTAACTTGCAAGATTCCATTACATAGTCACTATGGTCGACTTAATAAAAGCGTGTTAAAAATAAATCATTATTTTAAATAATTATAGTCGCACTGATCCTTCAAAGAGCTGTATGCGGCTTGCCGACCCCTGGGGCCTCATTCCGGACGCAAAATGGATTTCATTGAGAAGCTGTAGGGAACGTCAAAACGTCACGGCGCTCGAATACAAATAGAATAGTACATTACAGACCTAGGGTGGTGAATTCGTAAATGTCAATGGGGCTTTACGAATTACCGCCCGTGGTTTGTCAAAAGTTTTACGTCTTACCTTGGCCAAAAAGTGAGATTTTCTCTCCGCGTAGCGGGCAGAAAATCCCACTTTAGGTCTGTAATGTACTACTACAGCCTATTTGCGTCCCACTGCTGGGCACAGGCCTCCCCTCATCATGAGATTGTTTGGGCTATAGTCCCCACGCGGGCCCAGTGTGGATTGGGGACTTCACACACATCTTTGAATCACTTCGCAAACAAATCATTTATTCTCATAAAAACTTTACATATTTGGATTTTGCCTAGGCTACTTTACACTAGGTGAGCCCGTCTCATGGGGACGGTTTATTAACGATTTACAAATCAGAGTTTGCGACTAAACGAAATAATAAAAACGAAAAATTGAACTTTAAATATACTTAGCTAAACTTAAAGTTCGATTTCAACGCCGTGACACTTTGACGGTAGGGATATGGAAGTACCCTTAAGTTTTTTTTTATACCAATGATATAGGCGAACGAGCGCACAGCCCACCTGATGGTAAGTGGTCACTGCGGCCCATGGACACCGAAATCCTACGATCCCCCATTAAGAAACCATAATGATCTCGAATGCGTTGCCTACCCTGAGGCCTAAGATGGAATGCCTCTGTGCTAGAAATTTCACCGGCTGCCTTAACCCCCTACCGGAACACAACAGTGCGAGCACTGCTATTTAGCGGCAGGTTAGCGGGGAAAGACGGTGGTGGTAAGGTTCCTTATGTAACGTTTCGAATACAGCCCATGGCCTACAGTGTAGGTATATCAGAACCAACCTGCCTGCTTCTCTCCCTCCACGTAGTCGACGCGGATGAATGTAGTCAGCGCCACCTCGTACACACGGTTGGACTCCGCGCCGGCGGCGATGGAGCGTCGCCGGCGGCCGTAGCCCGTCACGCCGTTCGTGCATTGCACCTGTGTAGAGAAGGAATGAGTATAGTGTAATAGTACATTACAGACCTAGGGTGGTGAATTCGTAAATGTCCCAGATCGCAGGTTTCTGTGGCCCGAACCGAAGGTGAGGGCCATAAATATGCGATTTGGGGCTTTACGAATTACCGCCCGTGGTTTGTCAAAAGTTTTACATCTTGCCTTGGCCAAGAAGTGAGATTTTCTCTCCGCGTAGCGGGCAGAAAATCCCACTTTACGGCCAAGGGTGATGTAAACACATAAACACACGGCGGACACGGCCTATAAAGCGTGCGAGCGAGGACGTCTGTACACTTGTAAATGTGTGTGTACCAGTACGCGGGCCAATGATTCACTCTCATCTCATCATTCTCATCTAACGGTAAGGGCGAGTTGGGCGCGAGTTGCGCGCCGGCTAGATTCAGGCGGGTGATTCCGTGGCCATTCTGTATGTAGTACCTACTAAATATTCTGTGGTGTAAATTAAATTATACAGAGTGTTCGGCACACCGTCAATTTTTTGGGTTATTGTTGGGGTTATTTGCTATCTTTTCTCCCTTGAAACTTGGCTCCTAAGTGACTAACCATTTCTTCAAAAGAAACGGTCCATTTCCGCCTTATTGTCGGAATATTCCGTAATTTGACTCGGATTTGTTTTCTATGTGTAGCATATTCATTAGAAAGGTCATAAACAGGAGAAGTATTTAAAAAAAAAAAAGCTCTCAAGTGTACTCAATTTGCCTCAGCCCAGGCCAGGTTACCTCACCCCGCCCGCGACGAACGTGCGCCGGGAACGTGTCATGGTTGTACCGCTCGCAGTGCGTAACAATAGTACATTACAGACCTAGGGTGGTGAATTCGTAAATGTCCCAGATCGCAGGTTTCTGTGTTTTCCATAAATATACGATCTGGGGCTTTACGAATTACCGCCCGTGGTTTGTCAAAAGTTTTACATCTTGCCTTGGCCAAGAAGTGAGATTTTCTCTCCGCGTAGCGGGCAGAAAATCCCACTTTACGGCCAAGGGTGATGTAAAGTGCTTATATTTTCTAAACATAACTTTACAATATAGATAGTTCGCTAATACAGATAGGTAGGTGCTCGTAACCGTCCGCCAACCTTAAACAGGTTCACGCAGACACGCGCACGTACGTATTTGTACACTATCTTATATTAGTGAGCAGATTCGGATCCATTTGTATGGCGTGTCGCGGGTGTGCATAGGAGCAAAGTGTAGCTTCATCATCATCATCAACAGCCCATAGTAGTCCACTGCTGGACGTAGGCCTCACCCAATGCACGCCAATGAGCTCTGTCCAAGGCGTGCCGCATCCAATCTACACCGGCCACCTTGCGCAAATCGTCACTCCACCTGGCAACAGGGCGCCCTACACTTCGCTTGCCTTGTCGTGGTCTCCACTCAAGAACGCGTTTACTCCAACGACTATCCGCAGTTCTCGCGATGTGTAGCTTACCCCCTGGCATTTATCGAGGCACACCGTCACCGTCCCCTTGAACTGCACGTAGGAGGTGTCTGGAAACTTGAAGGCTCTAAACTTGGCAGACAGGATGTCTCCGTCGGTTGTCACGAAGTTGTCGAAGAGGTAGGGGTCTACGGAGCATCTGAAAGTTATGAAACAAGATATGAAACACGAATAAAAATAACCAACAGAAATCCTTTAATCCCGTGAGGGAACAGAAATGGAGAAATAATACTAGTTTTACAAACTGTAAAATCGGGATGTTTCTCAAAGTAGACTTAAAAACCAATTTCATCATCATCATCATCATCATCATCATCATCATCATCATCATCATCATCATCATCATCATTTCAGCCGAAAGACGTCCACTGCTGGACATAGGCCTCCCCAAAGGCTCGCCACTCCGACCGGTCCTGTGCTACTTGCTTCCACCGGTTTCCCGCGACCTTCACGAGGTCGTCGCTCCATCTTGTTGGAGGCCTACCGACAGCTAGTCTCCCGGTTCGCGGGCGCCACTCGAGAACTTTACGGCCCCATCGGCCATCGGCCAAAACCAATTTAGTAGGCGTTTATTCGTTACTACACTACATAATTAAGTGCAAGGTAAAATAATCAGTACACAGCACATTGACTTTAAGGAGCACTAGTTAGCACAAGCATCGTGTCTGAACGATCAAGGCAGAGTGCCGACTTGTCGCGGCGAAGGATCGTAGCGAAGTGTCCAGCCGAGCCGCAGCGGCCTGAACACAGCAGCGAGGTGGGGAGGCCGTCGCATAGATGACGCGCGGTCACCCCATAGCGCGGACGTGACGTCAGAACCGCCAGGTGCTCGTCAAATGACCGTGATCATTTGTAAGACTAGGGTATCAATGGATCGTTCGTTTGGATGGCTAACACTTCCTTAAAATTATGTCGCAATAAAGTCGAGTTGTATCCGATTTTTTTCTGTAACTAGTTGCCGTAACTATGGCAACTAGTTACAGAAAAATTTCGGTCTCCTGGGTCACTTTTTAAAACTGCGATTTTATGTCTTCGAATCCTCCAAATGATTGCTTGCTCTTTTCAACCCCTTCCCTTATGGAGTATTTTAACATCTAAGAAGGCAATGTGTTGTAACAGTTTTACAAGAAACTACTTACACTCATTTTATCTCCTGGCAAACGGGACAGAGTAACAGCAAGAAATTGTTGATTGAATCAAATCTAATATATTCATCAGGGCCTATATTCGAAGTCTTAAATAGGGATCTCGCTGTTCCCTATAAGATCGCTCACACGTCAAGTTGAACTTTAAATCTAGCTGCTTTAAGTTCACGCGACGCGTGAGCGATCCTATAGGGAACAAGCATGTTCTACGGTAGAACTATTACTTATTCTGTGCCTGTTCTGTCCGTGTATCTATACTACGCCATCATGGCAGCCGGTGAAATTTCTGGCACAGAGTAGTCATTCCATCTTAGGCCTCAGGGTAGGCAACGCATGCGAGATCTTATGGTTTCTTAATCTCAAAGGATTTCGGTGTCCATGGGCCGCAGTGACCACTTACCATCAGGTGGGCTGTGCGCTCGTTTTTCTATTCTATACCATCGACATGAATCGCAGATCATTCTATGATTTTTTTTCTTCACACAACCTTCAATGGGTAGATTGACAATAGTAGAAGATTGTGTGACTAGGGAGCAAAATGGTATATTTTACCGCTGGTGACGGATTGTTTCCAGAGCGACGCGAAAGATTCCAGAATAGAATCACGAAGCGGAGCAAGGGATTCTAACGTGGAATCTTGAGCTAGCGAGGGATTCAAACTGTCACCCAAGGTTTAATAGTTATTTGTGCAACAAGAGAGCAAAATTGTTTTTTGCTTCGAGTGCCATGTTTGAGTCCTGAGCTAGCGAAAGATTCTATAGTTGAATCACGAGCGTTCAGCGAGTGATTCTAGTTTAGAATCTTGAGCTAGCGAAGGACTCAAAGGCACGAGAAGTAAAATAAATTGCTCTCGAGTAGCACATACAATTTTTCACCTCAGTAGCGAGAACACATGAAAGGTACTTGCAAAGAATACTTACATCACGAAAAATATGAAAATGAAAATGAAAATGAAAATGAAAATTTTATTATTAACAATAGTTAAAAGTCAATTAAGTACATTATTTATAAAGTTATTTACAATCCATATTCATATAAGTTATTACAATTATTGATTATTTCTTAGGTTTCAACATTTAGGTATGACTAGACTTTAATATAATACATTTTACTAGCTATTATTCTATTATCACACAGTGCTATAGTACCATTGGTGATTCCATAAGTTCACCAATACTGTAGAATACTTTATTTATAAGCCACGTTTTTAACTTAATTTTAAACGAGCATGTGGCAGGTGCGTCTCTGATTGATGCCGGCAGGCGGTTGTATACGGCGGGACCAGTTACGTATACACTCTGTTTAGACTTCACCAGTTTATGAAACGGTGTTACGAGGCGATCTTTGTGACGATTACTCCTTAACGGGTGACTAGCAATTATCCCCTGTCTCTTGAAAAGATCTAAATGTGTGTGAACAAATATCGCCATTTGGTAAATAACCATGCCAGGGAGAGTCATTATTTGGTACTTAGCGAAGTATTCTCTGGCAGATACATCGTCCGGTACGCCAGCGATCGCGCGAACAGCACGCTTCTGCATAACAAATGCGCGGTGCCAGTCAGCCGTGTTACCCCATATCTCAGTACCGTACGCTAAGGTGGAATGCACGGTCGCGTAGTAGCATGTCTTAACGACGTCCGTGGACGCAGTGCTGGCGAGCCGGCGCAGCGCGAAGCACGCGCTACCCAGTCGGCCACATAGCTCCTCAATGTGTAAATCCCAGCAGAGCGCGCTGTCTATATTGAAGCCAAGAAGGCGAGTGCAAGACACCTGCTGAATTGCGACGTCATCCGCGATCAACGACATTGCGGGAGGAGCGTGACCATTCAAGTGCAGTATCATAAAGGAGGTCTTATCCTTATTCAAGGCTAGGCCGTTAGCCCGAAACCAGAGCTGCAATCCTCCGAGTGTGGCATTGAGCTTGCATTCAAGCTGTTGCGATGACGAAGAGGTAACTACTGCGGTCACATCGTCTGCATACATGAATATTTCGACGTCCGCAAGAAAGGGTGGAAGATCGTTCAATAGAATACTGAACAGAGTATTTGAGAGGCACGATCCCTGCGGTACGCCCAATACGTTGCACAACTCGGACGACTTCAAGCGGCCGTTATTGCCGACAGTGATTTGTGCTCTATCACTCATAAACGATATAAGAAGTGACAGCGCCGGCCCGCGTATACCATAGTGGCATAACTTGCTTGCTATGATGGAATGATCAGCGGTGTCAAAGGCCCTCGAGAGGTCGCAGCACAGTACAGCGACCTGCTGACCCGCCTCGCGTGCATTCAGCACGCGCCACACCACCTCGCGCACCAGGTCTGAGGTAGAGCGTCCAGGGCGATAGGCATATTGCCTCTCCGACATTACGTTCCGCGGAGACCAGAATGATAGAAGTCGGTGGTTTAGGCCTACTTCAATTACTTTGCTTATAGCAGGCACCAAGGAAATGGGACGATATGATTTTATTAAGGATTTCTTACCCTTCCCCTTGTACATGGGAGATATCTTTACCCTTTTTAACGCAGGTGGAAAATTGCCTTGGCGTATGCATTCGTTGTAGAGATTTGCAAGGATGTAACATATCGACGGGCCTACATACCTCATAAGACTAGCTGATATCCCGTATATATCAGAGCTATTTTTGGCAGCGATATGCAGACGAAGGATTTTCAAAACTTCTTCTGGAGAAAAGAGCTTGATGCGTATCGATGTGTCACTAGCAGGCGTACTCGAGTCGAGGGCCGCAAGGCAGCGCGGCGCGTCCGCTGGCGGCGCACCGCACTGGTTGGCCGCATTTACGAACTCGCTGTTCACAGCGTCAATAAGGGCTCGCTTAGATGGGAACGAAACTCCGTTTTTATCCCTTACTAAATCTGTGTAGTCTATGCGCTCACGGGTTTTTCGACCTAGTTCGGCGTTTACCACCTCCCACATTTTTTTACATTTATTTTTGTCCTTTTTTATTAGCGAAGAATAATATTCAGTACGTTTACATTTTAATACACAGTTATATTTAGCAGAAATACAATCGGCTGCCACGGCAATCTCATCACGTGTAGGATATTTGTTTTTGAGCTCGATTGCATCAAATAATAGCAGCTTGAGGTTTATAACCTCAGCATCGACCCAAGGATTTTGTTTAGACCTATTTTTGGTGACTTTTTCGGGGATGCAAATGTCTAACTTTGCCACGAATATATTCATAATGGTTTCAGCCAACACCGCACAGCTATCTTGATGTTTATCAAAATAATATTCCCAATCTACGGATTCCAAAGCTTCGCCGAATTTGGCTTTATTAGAATCGCTGAACTTTCGCGCTGGCGCAGGTAATGTACGCCTTGTATCCGACAGAGACACACACAGCCTTTGGGCGATGTGGTCGCTAAGATTTGTGATGATTCCAGTAACGGATATCTGATCACTTGGGAGATTTGAATATACGTGATCTAGCAACGTAGAGCTATGTACCGTTTCGCGAGTGGGAAAGTCAACGTACTGAGCGAAGTTATTGCTACTCAGCAAGTCTATTAGTGACTTACGAGTGGTAGAGTTACCCAGGAAATCAATGTTAACGTCACCCATGATTATTGTGTATAACCCCTCGTCGTTAATCTTAGCGAGAAGGCGATCAAATAAGGTTAAATATTCTCTGTGGCTGGTAAGGTTGGAATGGTAAATGCCGATGATAAGTAGGTTGTTATCTAATAAATGCACTGCGCATATGTCAAAAATTTGTTCCTTAGATAACGCACAGTAATCGGGTCTGTTGGTTGCCTTAATTCCGGACCTCACATACACGCAACTGCCACCGTGCTCGATTGTAGGCCTACAATAATAACTTATCAAATCAAAATTGTTTAGTGTTACAGATTGTAAATGCGTTTCTTTCAACCAATGCTCGGTTAGAACTAGAACGTCACATATCAGATCAGTGCATAACAATACTTCTAAGTTCTTGGTTTTGTTAGTCAAACAGCGTATGTTCTGGTGGCACAATATAATACGTTTAGTAGACGGTATGTTTGCACCAATATGAGGTACTGGTGGTAGTGTTGGTATGAGTTCGGGTGTCATGGGCAGTGCGGGTATCAATACATACGGGCTATGCGTCAATAAAAACTTATCATTACTCACGAAAAAAACTATTCCTGGACTCATTATCGGTACAATCCACCGAGGTTTTAATTAGTTCAATTACATTTGCTATGTCTTTAAATATCACTAGAATTCCTTGATTATTAACTGTTCCATAAGCACGGGTGAACATTTTGTGAGAATACGACAGGTTCGCGTTTGAATCCAATACATAACCATATTCGTATAACGAATTATCCTTGTATACCATATGATTGAACTGCTCGATTCTTTTGTTGAATAGATTTGCATTACAATTAAACTTAAAAGTAGGTAGACATATGATAACATTTGTATGTTGTACCGTTTGCATTTGTTCTCTTAAAAATCCGACCAAGTTGTGATAATTTGGTGTACTAAGAAAATCTCTATCTCCGATGAAAACAACGCAGTAGTCATCACTAGTAAAATCCTTTAGCTTGTCGCTTAGGCCTGTAAAAAGTTGTACGATTCCTCCACCAGGTACACGGTAGTGACAAATGTTGTTAGTATACTGTGTGCGATCTGTGAATTTCAGAAAACTGAAATAACATTTCTTCTTCACTCGTTTCACTCAAATTATTACTTGAATTTCATGTTTTAAAAGAATTACTTTAAAGTTAGGTATTGAAAATTAAGAAGAAAGACATGATTTGACATGAGACAATGGCGGCAATTTTCCAAAAGTATGTTCGGAAACTAGTACAATGATAAATTTCGAATTTATTCGGTAATATTTGACAACTTTTAGTTTACTTTAAATTAAAACTTTAGTTTAAAATGATTACAAATAACATAATTATATGAAATATAAGTCATTTGAAAATTGTAAGAACTTCAGAAGTTAAATCAACGTATAATTTTAATGTCTTAAAATACGGCGTACTGATGCGTTGCGCGTATCCGAACGTTTCTCATTCAGTTTTTTTTTTTACGAAAATAGATTCGCAGTAAGACTTGCCTAGTATAATTCTACCTCTTTTCTAAAAGAAATGAAAAGAAGAGAGCGGATAAAATCGAGATAGTTTGAATTATTGGTATAAGAAGTAGTTACTAGTTAGACGCCGCAGTATGAAATGACCATTCGCAGTAATCAAATAAAAAAAAAAGAAAAAGCGCGGGAACGATTTAACTGTGGCTGCAAGGCTTAAGCCTTTGCCTTTGCCTGATGGGATTGTCTGATGGGATAAAAGGATTAAAAAAAAAACAAATTAAAAAATACTTTGTCTCACTGAGTGAAACAAACACGATTTTGCTCACTAATTTCTGACAGCAAAGTCTACTTGTTCGAGCTGCTGAGGTGAAAATAATTTTGCTACCGTGTTGCACACTCTGTTTTTCACTCTTCCTATGAGAAAACCAGTAGCAGCAGGGAACAAAATCGTACTTTGCTCCCCATAGAGCAAATATTACTTTGCTCCCTGTTTGCGGGGGATATGGAGAAAAAAGTACTCCTTTTCGAATAGGAGTGAAAAGCTCATTAGCTCGGCTTACCCGTTAAATATGATAGTTTCCTGTTGCTTCCCCGTGTCGGTGACATGCATGTAGTTCACCAACAGGCCATACACAGGCTTGGACTTGTCGTCCAGGTTGATCTCCATGGACAACGGAGTCCCGGGGCTGACCGAGATCTCTCCTGTCACCCTGGAAAACGAAAATTTGGGTGATTTATTTAGGCGTGTGTAAAAATTCATAGAACTTTAGACATTAGCAGAACAATGCAAACATGCAAACCGAAAATGATACCAAAACTTCGACTGCTTGTGCCTTGAGTAGTTATATATTGGGCATTCTGGCACACCTCGCTCGGGCATTCGCCCTCACTCGTCTTTGTGTGCCAGAACGCCCAATATATTTTTTGAGTAACGTAGTGCTGTTCGTAACAGAAATTTCAAAAACTAGACAACCCGCGTTGCATTGTGTTGACATTGTGCTGTATTACACAGTGTTGCAAAAACTTCATCGTGCAAATCAGCAAAACCCTCGCGGAGTGCCGTGCTGTTCATGAACGATATTCCACTTATCGGCACTCCGCGAGGCGTGCATTGGAAAGAGACAAAAGCTTAACACAACGGTCAGTGATCAATATCCGATATGACACGCCAGCACTCAATCTCCAGCCACGGATCATGAGCGCTCAAGGTGTTTGACACAATCACAGAGTTGGCAATGCTCTGTGACGTGGGGGGTGGACCAAGTACTACCGTTCGCTGTAGGATTGTCCAAGTTTGGTTTGTGTCATACAGTTCCAAGAGGAACTGTAATACGTCACCACGTATACCAAGCCAACATCCACAGGGTTGATCGGGCCCTGGGAATTATGAAATGGTAAGAGTCTCCACGAACTAGCGAACGTGTATAGCCGCAGATTCTCCGACGATTCTAACACTGAGACTTGTATTTATAACAAGCAATGTAAAAACTTTGTAAGCGCGATTCAGGTTTAAATTGATTTACAACTAAATAAACCGTTGTACACTTAAATAGGTTATGAAAATAATAAGATATGACCTATACTTGATTTGTCTACATAAAAAATATAACTTCTAAAACGGTAATGCGAAAACTAATCACAAAATGTGTTTTAAGTAACAAAACAGCGCACGCTAGTGTCATCTGTTTATAATTGCAAGTAATAATTACTTATACCTATCACTGTGCAGCGCATTCGTCTAATTACGAGCGTTAGCTCGCGATGCATCAAGGTGGCATTATAGTTTCACACAAGTATCATAGGTGGCGTTTAATTTAGCATTATGTAAAATGATAATAAACCATTCATAATGTATAAATTATTATCATGATAAATCATAATAAAAACTCTGTATCGAGACTTAAAAAAGATACTAATAATATCTTAGCACACATTTCGCAAATTTTAACCGAGCTCCAAACTAAACAGAGCTTATAAGTAGGTACATCAAAGATATTGTTATTAACCCCAGTTTATAAAATAAAGGATTAAATAAAAATACCAATTTAAACGCAGTCCAGTTTCATCTAATAAAAAACGAACCCCAAAAATCGAACAAGTAATAAATGTAATAAGTGTGATATAGCTCTTTTACGGAAGGTAGGTAACTAAAGCAAGTATAATAAGGTGTAAAATGGTGTGCTCAAAAAAGATACTAATAATACCTAAGCACACATTTCGCAAATTTTGACCGAGCTCCAAACTAAACAGAGCTTATAAGTAGGTACTATGAACGGTACGCGGAACGGTTATCGCGTTCCGTGTAAAAAGTAGCCTATTTTATACCCAGGGTCCCATACTATCTTCATAGGTACCAAATCTCATTTAAATCCGCCCAGTTGTTTTGACGTGAAGGAAGGACAAACAAACAAAGACACTTTCACATTTATAATATTATAGTATGGATAACAATGTTTTCAGTCCCTGCCTACCCCAACGGGAAATAGGCGTGAGCATATATTTGTAATAAAGTAATATTAGTCTTAATTATTTCGCTCTTACTTAATGCTCTAATGTAATGATGTTGTTAGAATTCGATTAGAATATCAATCTTAAAGAGAAGGAATTCATTTCTTTATTGAATGACGTTAATAACATCATATAACTTCAAGCCCTCAGCATTTACAGCACGTGCAGTTTATTGCAAACTTGCATTACTGCGACTTTTGAACCCATTTTGCTTGACTACATTGATTTATTATTTAGTCTATTAGGGTGACCAAGTCAAACAAGAAACATGAGTATGAGTTTCTACTGCTAACACGTTTAATATACTTACTTAATACATATTATTATGTAATGGTCACAGGTGAGGTTTAATAACCTGACATGCTAGTAACATATCTAATAGTACTACGAACTTATACTTACCATGCCTCATGCATTATTTTATTAACGGATGAACAATGAAGGAAGATTTAACTGGTAGAGCATGCATCTTGGCATTAAGTACGACTTTTGTGTTATCGTACACGAATGTGTCATAAAATTTTAATATATAAATTAACTATCCATAAAGTTGCATGCTTATGGTGAACGTGTGACCGATATTTAAATGTGCAATCAATAGTTAATTATACATAATCATCAAATTTAATTTATCGCTTGTTATTTTAAAGAAAATTCGCAACATTTAAAGACGCTTATCATATAAAAATGTAATAAGCGTGATATAACTCTTTTACGGAAGGTAGGTAACTAAAGCAAGTATAATAAGGTGTAAAATGGTGTGGCATAATTTTGTACTTAATTTAAACTTAAACAACGACACATGAATTTTGATGACTTACCATTATTTCGTGATTAAATAGCCTCTTTTCCACACATTCAATGTATCTACTGTTTTCCACGCACTGAGTTCAGTCGTGCTGCTGCTGGTTTTAACTTGTTTTCGTTGAAGTGAAGTGTTACACCAATTTAAAATGTAAGTATACAACTTTATGAGTGTCTATCACTTAATTTTTGTTAAATCTAATACAAATATTGATTGCCAGTATACTTTCAGGTCGGACTCTGATTTTTCACTCCGTTCACGCAGCCCAACTCCGGTCCCTGAGCCGAAGAAAAAAGCAGCCAAGGTGAACAACAAGAGTTCTCATAATTCATGGTAATATTTATTTTAGAATGAATTGTGTTTATATTAATATTTGTAATACATTTTTTATACTATTTTTTTACTTGATACAGGTACGATTCTGAACGCTGCTCACCTATACCAACGGAGCAAAAGAAAAAATCGAACACCAACAGCGAACCACCAACAAAGCGCAAGAGAACTAGCTCAAGGTAAACACTTTTTAACTTCTTTCAATCATAGGTATTTGAACTTTTTACGACTGATCTTTTTGGTGAAGGAAAACGACGTGAGTAAATCTGCACGCAACTCTCGACGTGTGTTCAGCAGTGGAGCATTAAGTGACTGTTGTGATGATTTTTTTTTTTACTGAAGAACTTTCATACACGTTGATAGAATACCTGCTATTACTATTACTGTTTTCAAAAATTACGTTGTATAGATAAATAACAATAGGTATAGGTACCTATTGATTTACCGTGTTTGTTAAATTGTTATTTCTTTTTTACAGCGCTGCAAAAAAGAGTAACGACATTTTTCAAATCATAAGAGAAGAGGAAAAAGGTGTATGCAGCAATCCAACGTCGAAATCTTCGAACACCGTGTCTACGTTTACCAGCCGGGTGTCTTCGGGCTCCTCTCGACGCACCACAACCAGAACAGGTGACTTCTTGATTGATCTGAAGGTGTATAGAGTAGAAGACTATCAGACATTGGATGGTTTAGAACGGTATAATAAGGCGTTAGCTGTAGTGAAATTACAGTGTGAGGAAAAATCTGTTGAGTGGGAGCAGATACAAAAATTCCTCAGTTCTGCTTTCATATTATTCAAAGAATCGGAACCCACTTTTTTTTCCAATGCTAAAAAATACAAGTGAAAAAGTTTAATGTACTTGATATTATTATTTTTTTGTGTATAAAAATAGATAGGTAGGTATATTTACTTTTGATCGGTTCTTTATTTTTTATATTTTTTTAATTTACCTAACGGTTTTTCATAATGCCTTTTTGTGTATCGTGTAGCACATCTGTAGACAAAAAGTCATGGGTAGGTCATCTCAGAAGTAACGATCATAAGACGAAAAATAGTTCTATTTATGTGGTCGGTGATGGTATTGAAATGATACAGTCTGCGTTTCGTAATCGCATCGCGTCATATAGGATTACAGCGTCAAATGATATTTTAACAAGTTCTGTAGATATATTTATGAACTCTATTCGTGATAAAGTAAAGTCGCTTTTAAACGAATCTCTTCGAAAACATATCTGCGTAAAAATAAATTTCGAACTTTATGGGATTTTTTTATTGTTTAAAAACAACACTCAATCAATGAAATCTTTTGTCACTAAAAATAAGATTTTATACCAAAGTTATGATTTTGAGCGTTTGTATAGTGAACTTTTAAACAGTTTAAAAAAAAAAGTTGAGGAATTTCAAGAGCGTGATAGCGGTTGGAGTTTTTTAAATAATTCTCATTTAGAAATCAATGTAAATAAATATCAACCTTTACGCGGTTCGAGCTATATTGAATTACCCAAAGTTATCCAAAATAAGAAAGCTTGTCTTAATATCCAGAACAAAGACCATTGCTGTTTTCTATGGTGCGTAACTGCCGCTTTGTACCCCGCTAAAAAAAATCCTCAGAGAGTTACATCGTACCCAGATTTTAATGATGTGTTAAATATTCCTCAGGATATGTCTTTTCCAGTTACATTTTCAGATATAAAAAACTTTGAAAAATATAATTCTTCACTTGCTTTCATTATTTTTGGGTTAAAAAATAATAAAATAGTTGGTCCACTCTACAAATCTGAAAATAATATTCAAAATAAGAAAAAAACTATACACTTATTATTGGTAGAAAATGGTAGCAATACCCATTTTTGTTTAATCAAAGACTTATTGTGTCGACTGGTTAGGTGTCAAATAACCGCACACCATGATAAGTTATACTTTTGTGAAACTTGTTTAATATTTTTCCAAAAAGAAGAAGATCTAGAGAATCATTTATGCAATGGTTTAGTCACAGTGTTGCCGGAAAAGGGTTCAGTGATTAAATTTAAAAATTATGAGCGCAAGCAAAATATGCCTTTTGTTATTTATGCGGATTTTGAATCGTTATTACAACGAGCGGATGTGTGTGATTGTGGTACTGACTGTACTACTCACAATACTGATAATATAATACAACAACCCTACAACACCACACTCCGGCTGCGTTCGCGTATTATATTGTTTGTTCTGTTGATCCAAGTTATAATCGTTATGTTTCATACCGTGGTTTTGATTGTGTAGATAAATTTGTAGATTCAATTTATAAAGAGGTAGGAGAAATTAAAAAAGTTTTGAATATTAACACTCCCATTGTATTCAATAAAAATGATAAAATAGATTTTGCTACTGCTACTCGATGTTGTATTTGTAATCATTTCCTTTATTCTGATAGGGTTAGAGAACATTGTCATATCAGCGGCCGTTATCGAGGTGTATCCCATAGTATTTGCAATTTACAATTCAAACGACCATCTTTTGTACCAATATACTTTCACAATTTATCAGGGTATGACAGTCATTTATTTATAAAAAAGTTATGTGAGGCTCGTGGCACATTGAAAATAATTCCAAAAACTAAGGAAAACTATGTTTCTTTCACTAAATTTGTGCCAATTCAGAACGAATTCTTTCAGCTTCGTTTTGTAGACTCGTTTAAATTTTTAGGAACTAGCTTGGATAAATTAACAAAAACAATGCAAAAGGACGATTTTGTACATTTGCATAATTTTTTCCCAAATCCAGCTAAATTTCAATTACTTACACGTAAAGGTGTTTATCCCTATGACTACATGGATACCTGGGAACGTTTTGAAGAAGAATCTCTTCCAAATAAGAAACATTTTTACAGTTCACTTACCCATGAAAATATATCTAAGGACGACTATGAGCACGCATGTTTAGTATGGAAAGAGTTTAATATCAGAAATTTGGGGGATTATACCGATTTATATCTCAAAACAGATGTTCTTCTCTTAGCAGATATTTTTGAAAAATTTAGAGCGACTTGTAGACAAAACTATAACTTGGATCCATCTTTCTATTTAACTGCGCCTAGCTTGTCATTTGATGCGATGTTGTTAAAAACGGGTGTAGAGTTAGAGCTTATTTGCGATGTGAACATGATAACGATGATTCAGAACGGTATTAGAGGTGGTGTTTGTTCGTGTCCTCACAGACATGCTAAAGCTAATAACAAGTATTTACAAGGGTATAATTCATCACAACCAGATTCTTATATAATTTATATAGATTGTAACAACTTATATGGGTATAGCATGTACCAGTCGTTGCCGTTATCAAACTTCAGGTTTTTAGAACGAAATGAAATTGATGAATTAGATATAACACAGATACATAACGATGCTAAGTATGGTTTCATACTTGAGGTTGATTTGATATATCCTAAAAATCTGCACAACGCGCATAATGACTTGCCTTTCTGTCCTGAAAAATGTATCCCACCAGGAGGAAAAGATTACAAACTTGTTCCTAATTTGCATGACAAATACTTTTATGTTATTCATTATGTTCATCTAAAAACTTGTCTCAAGCATGGATTACAATTGAAAAAAATACATAGAGTGATCACATTTTTACAAGACTCTTATTTGAAACAATATATCGATCTTAATACAAAGTTACGTCAAAAAGCTACTTCAACTTTTGAACAAGACTTTTTCAAAGTTATCATTAACTCTTTATTCGGAAAAACCTTGGAAAACAATTTTAAAAAAATCAATGTTCAGTTGGTTAATAACTGGTGTGATACTAAAAACGTAACTAAGAAAAGAACTACTGCAGACAGATTGATTGCGCGTCCTAATTTCCATAGTGCTACGGTGTTTAGTGAACATTTGGTTGCGGTACAGTTAAAACAAGATCGAATTTTTCTAGACAAACCCATATATATTGGTTTCACAGTACTAGAGTTATCGAAAAGTCACATGTATGACTTTCATTACTCAGTATTTAAACCCATGTATGAGAATCGCTTACAGATGTGTTACACGGACACAGACAGTTTTATTTATCATATACAGACCGAGAACTATTACAATGATTTAAAAAAATATCTTTTACCTTATTTTGATACAAGTAACTATCCTCCAGATAATGAGCATCTTTTACCTATTCAAAACAAAAAAGTGCCTGGGCTATTTAAGGATGAAATGGCGTCCGAAATTATTTGGGAGTACGTTGGCCTTAGATCTAAACTATATTGTATTAAGACTAATAATGTTAATGTTATAAAAAAAGCGAAAGGGATCAAAGCATCCGTAATTCGTGAATTTGGCATAACAGATTACGAAAAAACTCTATTTCATGGTGAAGTAATTAAAAAGAAAAACATTTTGTTTAAATCAATAAAACATGAAATATTTACACAAAGTGTAAATAAAGTCGCTCTATCATCTAATGATGACAAGCGAATGATCTCTGCTGACAAAGTGTCTACCAAAGCATGGGGTCATACTTCAATACTTAATTTTTAAATAAAAATGGATGTAATATTTGATGGTCTACAGGGTGGAAAGATCGAATGCCACATAGAAGGCCTTAAATATATTGTTTTATTTTGTGTGTTTTAATTTTTCGTTTACAATTTTCATGGCCTTCCGTTATTCTGATTGTATTTGTTATTTAGAGAACAAGGAACCTTATCAGTAACCCTTTCAATCTGCATCATAAAATACAGTACATTATTTTTTGTCACATTTGACCGGTTCGAGTCCCGACTGAGGCAAGCGATTTTTCATAAATCCTTAAATCATATCATATCATATCATATCATATATTTATTTATAACATTGTTACACGTCAAAAATAGGATAACATTCATAGTGAGCATTAAGTTAGTATATTACAATACATCAATAATTTCTTATTCTATTTTTTATCTGTAAAATATTCATCCGGAAGAACGGAACGCAGCCGTCAAGTGTAGACGTCAAATCGATACGTCGTATTATTAAATTAAATTAAAATACACAAATTCAATTCTAATTGCTTAATTTATGCATTACTGTGTGAAGTGAACTCGGAATAACGTGGAATATTGTTTGTTACCCGAATTATCAAGAAACAAACAAGTTCTGAGCGTGGAAAGTGTAGCTGTCAAACGGTCAACGACTCAACGTTCAACATTTAAATTATTTCGGACGAGACAGTGATTTTCTGCCACTACTTAAAGCAGGGGAGTGATTTGTTTCATAATTTATCTATTTTTAAAGATCGTTAACATATTAAAGTCCAAAACAAATAGTCATATTGAACAAAAATCTAACATTAAATTTGCGTGATAACGTAAAATAAGTAACCTTGCTTGTAAATCTTTACATAGTTCTTTCTGGTAGTGTACTGTGTCAATATGTTTCCAGCACTGCCAACTAAGGTCGTCACTCGCAGTGCCGTGTTGGACAGGCTTCGTAAAACTCAGCTGGAGTTAAAGACCGCCAACGAGCTCGTCGCCCGGCTCAACCAGGAGCGTGAGGAGGGGGAAGAGGAGGTCCTACGCGTCGTTGGGAAAAACAAAACCCTCAAGAACGATCTTGCGGAGTTGGACATCGAGCTCGAAGACATACGGGCGCAGCGCGACCGGCTCCTGGCTGCTGAGCAGCAGAGCCAGCAGTGCCGGGATACGCACGAGCAGGCGCTGCAGCGCATCCAGGACCTGGAGCAACTGGTGGAAGAACTGCAACTCAAGCAGGACAGCAGTAGTGTATTAATGGGGCTTTCAGATCTAGGATCTTCGATCTACGATCTGACGCCCATTAATACCAGTGTTTCGTTGCCTGTATTTGAAAGCCCCAATCAGGTATTTTTAGCTACGATCTGACGCCCATTAATACCAGTGTTTCGTTGCCTGTATTTGAAAGCCCCAATCAGGTATTTTTAGCTACGATCTGACGCCCATTAATACCAGTGTTTCGTTGCCTGTATTTGAAAGCCCCAATCAGGTATTTTTAGCTACGATCTGAAGCCCATTATTCCCAGTGTTTCGTGGCCTGTATTTGAAAGCCCCAATCGGGTATTAGTTTCGTCTATTTAAGGGAAAAAAAACAATAACTGACTCATTTCTATGCGCATTCGAGCCAGGATGGGACGGTCCTCTTATAATATATGCAACTAAGTACTTATTTTATTATTTAGGGCGTTCCTGTTAGCAACACGTTTTATTTTCAGAAATGAAATTTCGAAAACAATCCCAGAGCATGAAATTGGATGTAGTTTGTACGGTGGATAAGAAACGCAACTTTCGTCACGGTAAACTTTTACCTGACACTATCCGTTGTATAATTTGTGGACCCTCTAACTGTGGAAAAACGAATTTAATAATTGGACTTCTTCTTCACGAGCACGGACTGCGCTTTGAACACGTTTATGTTTATTCTAAAACTCTTTTCCAACCCATGTACAAATATTTAGAAAAAGTATTGGCATTAGTTCCATCAGTCACTTATCAAAAGTACTGTGAAAATGATCAAGTAATTAGCCCTCATGAAGCTAATATTAATTCAATTATAATATTTGATGATGTAGCGTGTGAGAATCAAAACAACATACGAGATTATTTTGCTATGGGAAGGCACAAATGTATTGATAGCTTCTACCTAAATCAAACATACAGTAAAATACCGAAACAGTTAATTAGAGACAACGCAAATCTAATAATTCTCTTCAAACAAGATGATGTCAATTTACGTCATGTTTATGACGAACATGTGGGATGCGACATGACGTGGTTACAGTTTCGAGAAATGTGTTCAAAAGTATGGAGCAGACCTTACAATTATTTGGTTATTAATAAAGATTGTCCTAAGAATTCAGGATGTTATAGGATGGGTTTTGATACCTTTGTTTTAGTGGATTAATACACAATTTATAAGGAAGGAATTTTAATAAAATATTTATTGTTATTAAAGGAACCATTGAGATAGGACATGACTCACAATATGAGTGAAGAGAAAAAATTTAAAGAAAAAATACTAAAGTCTACCGAGGCTGTCAAAAGAAAAGTTAAACTTATTCGAGACATACAAAATAACAATAATATGATATTGGAATCTGTTCTCAAACCAATTACAGACCCGCTCAATAATATCACAAAAAGTACAGTGAACAATAATGTAAATACCGTTGACACCAAATCTGATGATGAATTTAAATGGAGTAAAAATACAGTAAAAAAATTAAAATTCAGCCCAGATAGGGAAATCAGCGATGACAGCATAGACGATAAAACGGTTTTCCAAAAATCACTCAAATCGACTCCAAATCATGAATATCCACAATCAGACATTTCTGATGAAAACATATCAAATGTAAGTAATGATGCTAATGATGATGATGATGATGATTACGATGATGATGGTGATGATGAAAACTTATCAATTGAAAGTCAAGACATCGACGATTATAATAAGACAACTGAAAGCGTTAATAATAATGCAATGGATAACTCTAACAATACGTCGTTTAAAACAGTAGATTCATTTCATACTCCACGCAATGATCTGGCTTGGGCTAAAAAATCAAGTACCTACGAAAACGTTCCTTTTGGTGTTCGAATGGAACGTGGCAAGCTTATGATAGGATCTTCTTCAGTTCACGTCGCTAAAAAGAAACTCAAAGTCAACGGGCGTATACTAACTCTGACACCAGGATTAAAAGAATTATTATTTAAGAAAGTGCCTGATTTGAATGTCATAACAGAAGAAGATAAACGTAATTACAAAATAATTTTATTAGAAACTAATGCCCACAGGCGCGATTTTAATCCAAACAAACCAATAAAAAGTAACAAAGGTAAAAAGTATTTACACATTATTAAACCGCTTTTTAAGTTGACAAAACAGCGAACGACTAGCACTGAAAGCTGTAGTACGAGTATTAAGGGTCAAGGATTACCTACATTAAAAAGCGTTAAAAAGGATACTAACTATGTTTATTGGGACAATCCTAATGAGCTTGTAGATAGGTTGAAACTGTTGATAGCTTCTCGCGATGCTGGCAATACTGGTTTGGATAACGAAATTATAGCCATTATTGAAGAATTACGAGAAGGCGGGTACGTCAATAATATATAACTTTGAAATTCGTACTTCACCATCCAGTTAATGAGAGGCTTTCAGTAAGTAACAATCAACTATTCAAAATTAAAATGAATATTGACAAATTTGGTCATCATGTACATAAGCGTTTACGTTTAGCGCTAGTTTCTGATAATGCGCTTTTAAGGTCAGAGAATGGAGATTATGATTTACAATTTTCAAGACTAAAAGGTGTTACAAAACCACTAACAGCAGACGATGTAGTTAACAAGCAATATGTTGATCAATTTTTCAAGAATGTTTACGACAAAAAAGAACTTGATGAAATATTAAATAGTATAAAGAGTCAGATTTTGCTTCTTAATTCACAGTTAAGGATGAACTTTTATACTAAACAGGAAGTAGATATCATTGTCAAACACATTAATAATGACAAAGGAACAAATCGTGAATGAAATTCATCGTTCCGCTCGTAAAAATTTTAAACGCAGAGCAGTTATTTTAAAAGGGATTGATGATTTGTGGCAAGCAGATTTATTGGATTTACAAAAATTTCATACTTTTAACAAAGGATATAAATATATTCTGGTTGTAATTGACACCTTTTCTAAGTACGCGTGGTGTATTCCAACTAAATCTAAAACTAAAACCGAGATCAAAAACGCATTTGAAAAAAATATAGTATCAGACCAAAGAACTCCAATAAATTTACAAACAGACTTTGGTACAGAATTTTATAATAACGAGTTTGAACATTATCTAAAATCCTTGAAAATCAACCATTATTCTACGTATTCGGTCAAAAAGGCATCTATTGTTGAACGGTTGATAAAGACGCTCAAAGGTAAACTTTACAAATATTTCAGTTTTATTGGAAATTATAAATGGGTTGGAAGACCTATAGATGATATTGTCCACTCCTATAATCAAACTATGCATCGTACAACAAAATTTAAGCCTTATGATGTACATTATGGGAATGAAAGCGAAGTAAAGAAAAACATACTTAAATCGCAAAATTGTTTACAACAAAAATCAAATAAATTCAAGGTTGGAGATCGGGTTCGCATTAGCAAATATAAAAGTGCCTTCCGTAAAGGTTATACACCTAATTGGTCAACTGAGCTCTTTACTATTAAAAAAGTTAATTACACACACCCTGTTACTTACCATATAGAAGACCAACGGAAAAACCCTATACTTGGTACATTTTATGAACAAGAACTTCAGAAAACTACGTGTCCAGATATTTATCTCATAGAAAAAGTAATCAAAAAAAGGGGAAGAAAAATGTATGTTAAATGGTTAGGACTTGCTGATAGTGAAAACAGTTGGATTAATAGAGATGATATTGTTTAATCATATTTAAACACTTCGTCGTATGCAAATTAATCATTAACTTTTCGGTGATGAGAGGAGGCGGACTTTTAAACAGTGTTATTAATCATTTACCGTTCGAACTCCACTTGCCGGGATATAATTATTGTGGACCAGGCACAAAATTACACAAGCGGTTGCAAAGAGGCGACAAAGGTGTCAATCCATTGGATAATGCGTGCATGCAGCACGACATAGCTTATGACAATCATTCTAATTTAAGTGATCGTCACCGTGCTGATTTAGAACTTTATAAAATGGCTAAACAAAGATTAAAGTCAAAAACTGCTGGAAAAGGAGAAAAACTGGCTTCGTGGTTAGTTAGCAAGGTGATGAAGTCCAAATTAAAAGCTGGTGCAGGAATCAAATCATTCAAACATTTTGTTAATAAAATACGTACCGAATTGAAAAAAAAAAAATCGAGAAGTAAGAATGCATCAATCAGTCAAGCATGGGATGCAGCGAAAAAAATCATCTCTGTTTACAATACGAGTAAGCTGCGAGTTCCTCGCTTAATACCGATTCCAAAGTCGGGGGGAATACTACCACTCATTCCTATATTTGCCGGTCTCTCTGCATTAGGATCATTGGCTGGCGGAGCTGCTGGAATCGCAAAAGCTGTTAACGATTACAAAGCTGCTAGAAACAACTTAGCTGAATCTGAACGTCATAACAAGATGATGGAATCTATAGCGTTGGGAAAAGGGTTGCATATTAAGCCATATAAAAGTGGAAAAGGATTGTGTATTAAGGCTTCAAAAAACTGAATGATCGGTTACCCAGACGAGCACTTACTAATTATGATATTTTAAAACACTCAATTGACATACCTTATTTTAGAGGTGTTTTTATGAGAGATACTTTACCAAAGCGACCGAAAAGAGTAGAATGTGCAATCATAAATTTAGATAGCTCAGAAAACCAAGGGACTCACTGGGTAGCCTATGTCAAAATAAATAAATATTGTGAATATTTTAATAGTTATGGCGATCTCCAACCTCCGCTTGAATTAATAAATTATTTAAAAAACTGTAACATTTCATACAATTATACCACTTACCAAAAGTTTAATACTGTGAATTGTGGACATTTATGTTTAAAATTCTTGAAAATATTTTGGTGTAAACATTTAAATGCGACTGATCAATAAAAAACTTTACATTCGCACAATGTCTTTCACTTTATCCATAACTGGATGTTCCTCCTCTCTTGTAACAAATTACTCGCCAGCTCTTCAACTAGATGGTGACTATGAATGCGGTCTGCTATATATGTCGACTTTTAATTCAATACCAAATATAGACAACAGAAATAATAAGTTTTATTATGGAAGAAATGAAGTAGTACAAATACCTGAAGGCTCATATGAATTGCAAGATATTGGTGATTACCTCAAAAGTCGTCTTCGAGATTGTTCTTTTACATTATCATGTAACAATAACACATTAAAAACTTCTATATTGTGTTCTAAGAATGTTTACTTTAATAAAGAAGACTCTATTGGTAGGCTTCTTGGTTTCGGGAATGAAACTGTTCCGGCTAATATATTTACTGAGTCCGCGTTGCCTGTATCCATTCTGTCTACAACCATAGTCCGAGTGGAATGTGACATCGTGAGCGGATCTTTTGTAAACGGGAAACCTAGTCATATAATTCATGAGTTTGTACCTAATGTGCCACCTGGTTACCGGATTATAGAAACACCAAAAAACGTTATCTATTTTCCTGTTACTCAAAAAAGTTTGAGCTCCCTTAAAATAAGAATTTTAGATGCAAACGATCATTTAGTAAATTTACGTGGTGAAGAAATTCAAATATATTTGCATGTTCGTAAAAATGATAGACTTTAATAAAAGCACGAACCCATGCAAAAAAACTAGTATTAACCATCGTGCTATCAAGAAAAGAACACCTAAAGGGCAGCTTACTAAGGAAAATAAACAGTTTCTGAAAATAATAGGTCTATTAAAATGAGTATATTATCAGTAACAGATAATTTTAGTTTCGACAACTCAATAGAAAGTTTCGAATATCATTCGTATAAGCCCTACGTTACAAGTTTTAATTTAAATGATGAAATTCGTATACCTATTAATCAACAAGATCTATATGTCCTGCCGTCAGAAAGTACTTTATACATAGAGGGTTCCATTGCAGTATTCAACAGAGAAACGAAAGAGCAAATGAAAAGTATTCTTTTTACAAACAATCCCATACTTCATTTGTTTCAAGATATTAGATACGAACTGAATGGGATTGAAATCGATAAAATTAAGAATGCTGGCGTTACAACAACAATTAAATCTCTCATATCCATGAATGAACTTGAGTCGTCAATGTCAAAGCAGTGGGGTTGGGATATTGAAGGCACTAAAAATTCACATGGAACTTTTGCTGTGTCTATTCCGTTAAAAAAGATTCTTGGTTTTGCGGAAGATTACAACAAAATTATTATTAATTGCAAGCATGAACTTATTCTCTTACGATCCAACACTAATTTCAATAGTGTACAACTAAATACAAATGAATATATAGATAACATGATTATATCTAAGATAGTCTGGCGTATGCCTCATATTAAGGTTTCCGATAGAGAAAGATTGAGATTACTCAAACATTTGGAAAAAGATCATGCTATTCAAATGGCCTTTAGGAACTGGGACTTATACGAGTATCCTCTTTTACCACAATCATCAAAACATTCGTGGGCCATCAAAACCTCATCTCAAATTGAAAAACCACGATACGTTATAATCGGATTTAAAACGAACAGAAAGAATGATGTTTTCAAAGATGCATCTTGCTTTGATCACTGTAATTTGAAAGACGTAAAAGTGTTTTTAAATTGCAACTATTTTCCTTATGAAAACTTGAATGTTAGTTTTTCAACAGAAAAATTTGCTTTATTATACGAACAATATGCCAAATTCCAACAGTCTTATTACAACCGCATTCAAGCACCGTTGTTGTCACCACAAGAATTTAAAGATATTGCACCGCTATTCGTTATAGACTGTTCACGTCAAAACGAAACCTTAAAAACAGGGTCAGTAGATGTTAGAGTTGAATTTGAATGTGAAACAGATTTACCTGACCTTACTTCGGCTTATTGTCTTATTTTAAATGACAGTATTGTAGAATATAAGCCGTTAAGCAATATTACCCGTAAAATTTCATAAAATGGTGGACTGTCTGTTTGTTGACCTCCAGGGTTTTAAATCTTCGGAAAATGACTTTATTGTTAAAGAATTTGCATATAGTACAAATTACTATACACAATCATTTTTAATAAAACCTCCATACCCATTCTTTACTCTATCGGAAAAAGAAAAAAGACAAGTGAGATGGGTAGAAAAGAATCTTAGTATTTTGTGGAGTGAGGGTTATGTTGACTTTAGAGAGTTCAAACGAATTATTGTAACTCATTTAGAGCACAAGAAAATATTTGTTAAAGGTAACGAAAAGATTAAATGGGTTAAAGATTTGTGTGATGACTGTATTGTAATTGATATAGGAGAGTTGCATGCTCCCTCGCTTTGTGACATACATAAAAAGTATTCTTTAAATGGAAATTTGAATTGTGTAAATCATAAAAAGAAATGTGCGTTAAAAAACATTATATGTATTAAAACATGGTATTTTGATAATGTGTGCAAAAAATAATTTTACGATTGAATAAATTGTATTTTAATAATATCTTTGAATTTTCATTTTACTAACAAAACCTTAATACCCAGGATAACTAAAGAAATTAAATAAAACACCTTAGCTAGGAAATATAGATTTATTCAAATTTTACACATCAAACATTTTTACACCTTTCTTCATAATATTTATACCTACTTATACATTCTAGCACTATAGTACTTACTTAATTAAATAACACAATAGCTACAATGTCTAATTTTATAGACGTTACAAATACATAGCGGATTTGATTCAAACTAGAATTAAGACAATATCAAAACATAGACTTATGACCCCAAGATAAGGTTGATATTCGGTCACTAAGCAAGATACGTTTGTCATCATTTGACGACAGTGCAACTTTTTTCACAGATTGCGTGAAAATTACATGCTTTAATGATTTAAATACAATGTTAGTCTTTGTCAACCTTTCATTATTTAACAAAACGTTCTTATAGTTCTCAAAATCTAAATGGCGCAAGACATATTTCTTTGTACCCTTAGCTTTTTTCAGTTGTTTTTTTTCTGTTTTGATACAGTATAATTTGGACCTCAGACCTACAAACTGGTGGATAATTTCGCCTGCAAGTTCGTCCTTGAACAGGCCAGGTACTTTATTATGTTGCCGAGTAATGCCATACAGATTATTAGTAGGATAATTACTGGTATCAAAATAATCCTGAAAGTTCAATTTGATGTCTGCGTATAAATCTTCGGTGCTTATGGAGTACAAGAACGAATCAGTATCTGTATAACATAAATTTATACTAGACCCGTAAAAAGGTTTCATTTTCGAATAATGAAAATCATACATATGAGATTTTGATGTTTCTAGAACAGTAAAACCAATGTAAATGGGTCGATCAAGTTTAACAGACTCGGGCTTCATTTGTACAGCCACGAAATTTTCAGAAAAAATAGTTGAGCTATGATAATTCGGTCTAGATATCAGGCATTCGGCTCCATATTTCTTTTTTGTTTTATTCTTGGTATCATTCCAAATGTTAACGAGCATAACTTTCAACCTTTTCTCGGGGTCTTCTAACGTCTTTCCAAAAATAGCATTGTTAAATAATTTAAACAAGTTTTGTTCAAAAACAGACGTAGCTTTTTGTCGTAACTGTGTGTTTAAATCTATGTACTGTTTTAAAAATTTACTCTGCTTAAATTTTATTACTCTATGAATTTTTTTTAGTACTAAGCCATGTTTCAAGCATGTTTTTAAATGTACATAATGAATAACATACTCATATTTATCATATAAATTCGGGATCAGTTTAGGTTGCTTTGAACCAGGAGGTACGAACTTTTGAGGACAGAACGGAATATCGTTGTGCAAGTCATGTAAGTATTCTGGATACTGTAAATCCACTTCCAAAATATAACCAAAATCGGAATCATCCGGTACTAGACGAATATCAAGGTCTTTAATTTCACTTTGAGGCAATAATTTGAAGTCGCCATATGGCAAGCTGGTACACATCGCATGTCCGTACAGATTATTACAGTCTATGTAAAGTAAAAAAATATTCGGTATACTAGGATCGTAATCAGACATGTATTTGTTATTTGCCCTGACATATCGTGTTGAACATAAGCACACTCCCCCTCGAATACCTTTCTGTATAATTCTAATTATTTCTAGGTCGTTAATAAGCTGTAATTTTACGTTGGTTATACGTAACATAGCATCAAAACTTAAACTTGGTGCGGTTAAATAAAAAGCAGGATCTAGTCCATAATTAACTTTACAAGTTTGACGAAATTTTTCAAATATGTCAGCCAATAACAACACATCAGATTTAAGGTAAAGATCAGTGTATTCCCCTAAATTCTCCAGTTCAAATGATTTCCAAACAAGATTGGCGTGCTCGTAATCATATTTTGATATCATATCATTAGTTAATGAGCTATAAAAATAATGTTGCTGAGGTAAGCATTGCTCTTCGTAGCGAGTCCAATTATTCATATACTCATAAGGGTAAATACCTTTACGTTTCAAAAGGTCAAAATGCACCTTTGATGGATAGAAATGTGCAAGGTGAACGAAATCTTTGTCGTCTAAAGTACTTACAAGTTCTCCTAAACTAGCTCCTAAAAATTTAAATGAATCTACAAACCGAACCGGCATCACTTGATTTCGATTTTTAATAAAATACTTTGTGAAGGATATATAATTTTCTTTATTTTTAGCAATAACTTTAAGTTGACCAGGCATTTCCCCTAATTCACGTAAAAATAAATGGGAATCATAACCGGACAAATTGTGGAAAAACACGGGCACGAAATCTGGTATACGAAAACGTAAGTTGCAAAAACTGTGGCAGGCCCCACGAAACTGGCCACTAAAATGCGAATAGTGTCGAACTGAGTCCCCAAGCAATAAATTACCACAAAGAAAGCAATGTTCAGCATTTGAGAAATCTTTTTCTTCCGTCTCAGTAATGACCATCGGTTTGGGGTTCGAATAAATATTATTAATTGTAGATATATCCCTTTGCAAATATTTGAGAAATTTAGCAACGCAATCTTCTCCACGGTATGTAACGAATTTGTTGAGAGAACTATCGTACGAACATACAACGTAGTACGCAAAGGCAGCTGGCACATGCTCCTGAAGTTGAATAGTGTTTTCTGATCCTGATTTTCCGTTTGTGTTAGGTACTAATAAGGATTCAAAGTCTGCATATATTACGAAAGGCATATCTTGCATTCGTTCAAAATTTTTAAACTTTATTTCCTCATTTTGATTTGGTAATAATGTTTTTACACCGCCACATACGTGTGCATCCCTTTTTGTTTCACTATTGAAAAATATCATACATTCTTCACAAAGAAAAAGTTTACCCTTGTGTTTTGTTAATTGATGTTTAAGCAGACGGCCTAAATCTTTAATCAGACAGTAATGAGTTTGCCAACCGGTTTCTAACATTAACAAATTAACATGATGTTGCTTGCGGCATGCGGTTTTGTACAGTGGACCTACAACTTCAGATTTATTATTTATCGCATATACGTTAACACTTATATGTTGATTATTTTTCTCAAATATTTTTATGTCGTTTAAACCCACGGGAAAGGTCATATTTTCGATATTGAGAACGTCCTCGTAATGAGGGTACGAAGATACTTTTTGAACATTATTTTTAGCAGGAAACAAATAAGCCATCACACACCACAGAAAGCAAAACGCATCATTATTTTTTATATTAACGCACGCACGTTTTAGTTTTATAGTTTTAGGCAAATCTATAAATCCAGACGCTCTCAGAGGATTGTACTTGCAAATATTAATTTCTAGGTATAAATTTTTCATGAAAGACCACCCGCTGTCTTTTGTTTGAAATTCATCAATTTTTCGGCAAATCGTCTGCAAAGCATTTAAAAATACTTCATTGAAATCGAAATTTGGATGTATTACAATATTCTGCGTTGCAAACGACTTTATGTCACATGTATCATTTTTTAGCAAAGAAAACTCCGCAAACAATTCGAAACTCACTTTGACACTACCGAAAACTGATTGCCTCGCTTCCAAAATACGACGAACCCGAGCGCGAATGTTAGTCATAAACTCAAAAGGAGGAACCGCACAGTCAAGGTCATTTTCGCTCGCCCGCACCCGGTATGATGCTATCCTACTACGAAAAGCGCTAGCAATTTTTTCAATGCCATCAATATTGTATATAGAGTTGTTATTTTTGTGCGCGGTGCTACGTAAATGAGCAGAAAATGAGCGACTTGGTACAGATATTTCGCAAACGGAACAGAAAACCGACCGGCTACTCATTTTCAATAGGTAATTGACTAACACCAAGGTTAATAAATGTATCGTATAATAAAAAATATATAAAAAAAATCCCGGTAAAATAATCCTACGTCAATAAAGTGCACCTTACATATTTTTAACACTTTTTTTTCATATGCAAAACCTCTGACAAATTAGAGTTTACCTGAAATTTGAAATTAACAAGTGATGTTATGTTATGCTATGCGTTTGATGTTACATCAGCAACATTATAGGTATAAGATAACTAAATTATCTAGGGAAACACACTATTGCAATTAATTAAAATTAAGGTCAAATATTACGAATAAAGGTATAGTAAGAATAATTAAGAACTATTCACGGTAAAATGTTCCTTCTTGAGGAAAATGCTCTTTAGAAATTTTTAACACTTTTTTTATATACGAAACCTCTGGTGAATTAGAGTCCACCTGAATTTTGAGGTTAACTAGTGCTTTCTCCCATCTGTCTTTCAACGCGATCGATGCTATATCAGCAACGTTATACAATCTCAACTCTATGAAAAGGTTACCGGACAACTGACTATAGCGACACACCTTTCCACCGGGGACTTGTCGAATTAGCGCAGACCGCAGCCGTGTAGCACGTTTTTCAGCGCAGACGTCAGCATCACTATCATCGTCAAGAGCCCAGCCCGAAGAAGCGGCACTTTGTTGATCCAGCAATGATAAATCTTTCAACCTGTAAATCACAAAATATGTTTGTTAAAAATAAATTAAAAATAAGACAACAGTAATGGAATCTTTGTAGGGTAATAACCGGATTTTCACAAAATAAGAAAAAACCCAACTGAATATAAATTAGTGATATACTCAGTGTCACTCTCACAATAAAGACGAATCCAACGATACATCACAAGATAAAATCCATCGAGCCGTTTCGGTTGCAGAGAGACATACATATACCCGAAAAACATAACCCTCATTCTGGCGCAGTCGGGGTAAAATATAACCTGGATACTTAGGTAATGTTTAATTAATGTGACACGTTTGTAATGTAACACGGAGTATTATAATGCTTATCGCGCACATATTCTTATAGGAATCGAACCCATGCCAACCATCTTTGTTGTTTTAGACAATACTTAAAATTTACTTACCGCTGAGACGTAACTTTCTCTGCTAACGATTTGGACTTCGGTTTATTAGATCTATAAAGAAAAGAAACACATTAATAAGGTACTGGTTACAAAAAAAAAACAATATTACTTTAATTTGCTACAAGAACTACATAAACAAAATTAAAAGTTGCTTACCGTTGTATCGGTGTTTCGTCATCAGATTCATACAGTTCGATAGTCTTTTTAGATACCTTTTGCTTCTTAGATCTGAAACAAAATAATGCGATATTTATTTTTTAGGTCGCAAAATATTTAAAACAAAATAAATTTTAGTAAATAGTTATTGCCACTAACCGTGCTGACTCCAGCGCTTCAACAGCAGGTTCACGAAGCGTCCTCTTCTTACTCGATATTTTTTTCGACCTACAAAAGAAACAGAACGAAAATGAAACACATACTTTTTTTAAATTAAATCGCTAACAAAATATCAAAGCAAATTAGTACAAAGAGATATATATGCCTCTTACCTCGAATGTGAAGTCTGAGAGACCTCTAAATTTGGTTTTCTGACTGCAATTTCGGTAAAGGACTCTGAATCAGACCTGCAATAAAAATGTGTATTTTTACATAGCTGCTATGTATAACTTACACAAAATGAATACAACAATAATATTTGTAAAAACTTACGCACATGATTTCAATGTAGTGTTGCTTTGCTGGCGATCAGTGAGAAAGTAATAAAATTAGCAATCAAAGTCAGGTCGCCGCAAATATCACTTCACAGTTGTTCTCAACCTTCGTTATGTAAATAAATCAATACAACCTAATAAGCGTAATGGTAGAAAATACACGAAAGGCATGTTTTTACAGGTTTAATACCTGTGATACATATTTCAAAATCAGCAATTATTCAACAAACAAAAGCGTCATATTAATTTTAAGTAATATGCGGTTATATCAAAGCATCCGCTCTAATTTCAAACAATGCCGATATTTCGTTCCTTTGAAACAATAGAATACGACTTTCGTCTCTTTCCAATACGTTATACTACAATGATTGCAAGTGAGAAGAAACGTGTACAGGGTCACATGAACGGAAAGAATTGCTCCACTGAATGCGATAATTCACAAAGATGTAGGTAACTTTTAAAATTTCCATTACATTATAAAAAAAACCTGTCAGAACCTGTAATAAAAACATTCCTATATGATCTGACTTTATAATACCTTACACATGTTGTAACTTGTACTGATTGTATCCACGTTTCACGATATAAGCAATTTACATACCTAACAATTAGAAATTTCTACATTCTGATTGGAAACCTTACCATAAACGCACGTCGTTCGCGCTATCGATAAATCCTATACTTCAGTGAAAATGGTGAGTTGACGCTTGTATTGAAATTTCTAATTACATGCTTATAATCATTTATTTTATTAATATTTCAGTTACACCATCTTAAATGTTTTGTGATTATTTTCAGAGCAAATCCAGTTCGCAACCATTGACCGCCTCCAAAGGTGTTAGTGAGCCGAATATTTCCACTTTTTATTCGCAAGCTGCATTCGATGACGATTTACCGTGTTCGCAAGATTTAGATGGTTACTTAGAGTACCAACAGGAATGTGTAAATAGACTGAACAAAGTTCAAGAGGTACAAAAGCATTCGAAACTATCAAAGAAATCCTTGAAGAAGAAGGCGAGCAGCGGGAAAAACAAAGCCCGCGACAGTGGATTAAATTCCTACGTCATTAAACAATGTAAAAAAGGCCGACGTATTATTCAAATAAGCATATCAAATCTTGAACTGGATAACGAGTCTGAAGACGTTGCCGTCCAGTATATAGTGGAAACTGAATATGATGACGTATTGAATTCCACCGAAGGACTTGTCGATAAAATAGTAAAAAGATTAAGTAATGTAAATTATTAGATTTAATTTGGATTTAATTTAGTTGATGTATGTTTCTTTATTACTCATTAGACAATATTTTGATATATAAGTAGAATAATAATGTACGTAATGTATGTAGTTGATGTGTTACTATATCTACTTAAAAAATAAAAGTAAATGTTTCTTTATTGTTAAATATTTTTGAAAATATTGATTTTAAAGTACCTATTTAGAAAATAGCATATTGAAACATGTTTTGAATGTTGAATTATTAACATAAAAATGGTTAGTGTAAAATCTAAGTTCCCTATTGTATAAGTTATATTGTACCGAATAAATATTAAAACATTAAAATATTTGTTTCATTGATGTTTTGCATACGGATCCCTAAATAGCAAGCTTGCAATATGTAGCTTGAATGAGTGACGTCTTGAAGGTTTCGTGTTTCTACTCAGTCGCAAGTCAAAGTTATAGGTACAATGCGCATTATACACAGCTTTTGTTAATTTAGATTATAATGCGATATGATTACGATTCAAATTACCCAAACTACTTTCGTGAGTTATATTCTTTAAGAATGTACTAAATAATACTCGGTATAATAAAATCGTAAAGTACGTCATAGCCACGTCAAATGAATCCGCCAATCAGAAAATCGGGTCTACATCGCGCTTGCGAAGTTTTTAAAACGATTTGCATAAATACAAGCTCTGTTTTATAGACCGTCGGGTTGTAGCGACCGGGCAACCCGAGTATTCTGTACCTATGCGGTCGGTAGCGTATAGATGCTCATACCCGATGCACGTAAAACCGTAGCCTTATGCGAGAAATACACTTTCTCGGGGTTGCGATTCACGTCTGTGGAATTTGATCAACTTCACAGGTGTGTTGTGCCGCGATGCCATAGTGAACACTATGAAGGTGACGGCTGGGGTCAGTGGCGGGCCCCGGGGACCTTCGCTGTGAACGCTATGAAGGGTGACGGCTAGGGTCAGTGGAGGACCCTGGGGACCCTTGCACGCAACCAAGAGTTGATCGCCTTGGATGTGTGATTGTATCGTAGTGGTTTTTGACAATTTCCAATGCACCTCGTGGAGTGCCGAAGTGGAATATGTACATGAAAAGCACGGCACTCCGCGAGGGTTTTGCTGTTTTGCACAATGAAGTTTACAACACTGAGTAACAAAGCAGTCTGCCTGTCTGCTTAGCATTTCAAAGTAAAAACCAAAGAGTGTTTGAAATCAATATGATAGCGAACTTAAAATATGACTTAAAACAGTGAATTTCACAGACAGTTTCAATAATATATTAAGAGTCTGGAAAGATGTACTGAAAGCATTTCCCCTCGAAACAAATACCTGATTGGGGGTTTCAAATACAGAACAGCATTAACGTTTCCAACAAAAATCCGATTGGGGCTTTCAAATACAGGCCACGAAACACTGGGAATAATGGGCTTCAGATCGTAGCTAAAAATACCTGATTGGGGCTTTCAAATACAGGCAACGAAACACTGGTATTAATGGGCGTCAGATCGTAGATCGAAGATCCTAGATCTGAAAGCCCCATTAATACACTACTGACAGCGCTTGCAAATATTGTTCCGAACGGGCAATCAATGACTTTAGTCTGTTCGATGAGTTCAACAGTATTGATTCTAACCAGGTTCCACCCACTATCACAATTGATTTAACTAACTCCATTAATGTATGTCAGGAAGTGGACCACAATAAGATTTTAGTGAGGGGGTCAAATAAGATAAAGAAGTATTTAAGTTTAAGTAGATTTATAAAAAAATCAAAATCAATGGTACAAAATTATAAAACCTTTTTAAAGTCATTCCATGACAGGTATACTATCACATCATTAGTAAATGATCTTTTAATCTGCCAGCACGACCTTGACTGTGCACTGGAGGATTTGAACTCCTCTTTTGATAAAATAAACAAACTAGAAGTAGCGCTACAAGGGGTTTCACACAAATATGAAATTTCATGTAAGGAATTGCAGGAATACATATTGTTCGTGGATAATATAATCGAACTAGGCAACACTAACGTCAATAGGTTGGACTCATTGGTTAGATCGTCGGGTGATGGCAACAATGAGTGTGCTCCTCGACTGAGTCTGCCGGCCTCTGACGTCGCCCCCGCCGCGGGCCCCTTGTGCTCGCCGGCGAC
>OZ020300.1:5971975-6018750 GCA_963971205.1 Aethes cnicana | reverse complement strand
ATAGTACCCTTAAACTTTTTGAAATATAAGGCTTGTTCACGGTGTACGCTACCGAGCGTCAAGCTGGCGTACACCGCGTGGATCTCTGGGACGGCTTGGTTCTCGGGAACGATTTATAGCTCAAAAAATAGTACCCAAATAGTACCCTACTTACGAAAATTTCTCAATTTTTCCGCAGGCGGATTGCTGCATTAACCCCACCGTCTCAGCTCTGGTGGGGACGATAGAAAATCACCACGAGTCCACTTCAGAATCTGACACGGGTTCCTTCACGCTGACGCGTCAGCGGCCTCAGCCACAAGTAGGCTCCAAGCGTCGGCCGCGACAGACGGACAAACACACAAAAAACACGCGCCTGACCGAGCAACAGATCGAACAGCTCAACAACTCCATGCGAATGAGCGAGTGTAGAATCATGGATCCGAGGATCATGGATTCTAGGATGAGCGATCCTAGAATCAATGATAATAGGTTAGATAGGATGAATGAGACGCGTATTAGCGAGCGGGATTCTAGAATAAGCGTGGGCGAACGTCCTGAGCGAATGGATTCTAGGATCGTCGAGCGTATGAACGATTCTAGAATTGGCGACAGATTGAATGATTCTAGAATTAGCGAGAGAATGAACGAGACTCGCCTGAGTGAGCGTGTGAACGATTCTAGAATTGGCGACAGATTGAATGATTCTAGAATTAGCGAGAGAATGAACGAGACTCGCCTGAGTGAGCGTATGAACGATTCTAGAATTGGCGACAGATTGAATGATTCTAGAATTAGCGAGAGAATGAACGAGACTCGCTTGAGTGAGCGTGTGAACGATTCTAGAATTGGCGACAGATTGAATGATTCTAGAATTAGCGAGAGAATGAACGAGACTCGCCTGAGTGAGCGTGTGAACGATTCCAGATTAAGCGATCGCTTGAACGAGACCAGAATCAGCGAGCGTTTGAACGATTCTAGGATAAGCGATAGAATGAATGAGACTAGAATCAGCGAGCGCTTGAACGATTCTAGGATAAGCGAGAAGCTTACAGAGACTAGAATGAGCGGTCGCAACGATTCCAGGGACCGCTTGAACGATTCCAGAATAGAACGAATGGATTCTAGGGAGCGAGTGGAGATTGAAGGGAGTCCTAAGATGCGTTTGAATCAGTTAAGAATGCCTAGGTTCAGTCCTAAAGTTGCTCATCCTAGGCAATCGAGTTCAGACTCAACTAAGGCTGATTTCTTCGCACCGTCGCCGCCAAATCAGCCTTTATCTCCTACAGCAGAGAAACCATTATTGTCCGAGGATGGTAAGGTATATTCGAACGAGCCGGAATCATCAAAATGCTTAGGTCCAGATTCTCAGTATGAGACGGTAAGAGAGGAAAAGGTGGAATTGAAAGCGAACCACCATCATTGCTATAGTGATACAAACACTATGGACTCTGGTTGGCAGAGTGGCTCGGAAAAACAAGTAACTGATTGATTTGATCATTAAGCCGTGGCAGCCTATAGGTTCGACCTACCGCCTCTCATGCAGAGGGTCCGGGGTTCGAATCCGGCTCTACTACTACTACTACTACTACAACAGCCTATTTACGGCCCACTGCTGGGCACAGGCCTCCTCTCATCACGAGAGGGTTGGGCTATAGTCCCCACGCGGGCCCAGCGCGGATTGGGGACTTCACACCCGGCCCGGCGGTTCGAATCGGGCTCGCACCTCTGAAATTATTTACGTGCGGAATTCAATTTGAATTCACCACTGAGCTTTTCGGTGAAGGAATACACCGTGAGGAAACCTGCACGCATCTGCAATGTAATTCAAGGATATGTGTGAAGTCCAAAATCCGCACTGGGCCCGCGTGGGGACTATAGCCCAAACCCTCGTGATGAGAGGAGGCCTGTGCCCAGCAGTGGGACGCAAATAGGCTGTAGTAGTGTAGTAAGATAATTCTGTTGTTTTTATGATCACAATATATTTGTGACATCTATACACCTGTAATAGGTAATAGTATTTTTTGCATTTCGATTCAGAATGTTGAAATCTAGACATAACATTATGATACTGTAGTTGTTTGCAAATTCCCTATCCATTTTCATGGTTTTTGTACAATAAAGGTGTTCTTTACTTACTTAATTACAAATTTTCGTCTCTGATCCGTCTGTTTGTTAGAGATAATCTGAGGAACTACTGAACAGATTTGTATCATTTAGAACTCAACATAGGCTTTGTTTGATTAAAATCTAATTTTAATATTAAAAATGAATTCTGTTACCTCTTGTAAACTAAATAAAGGAATTTTAGAAATATTCCGAATTATGAAAACTTACTATGGTTAGATATTTAACCGTTTTGTTATAACTGGGTTACCAGAATGACTTGATTTTTAGACTAAGGAACTACTGCCAATATTAAGGACTTTCAGAGAATTTCAGAAATATTCCTAAATTACATAAATCTTTATGGGTTAAAAATTTACTATTTTTAATGTAGAAAGTAACGAGCTTTTGAACCTGTGGTATTAATTCCATTAGATATCTGAAGCCAAAATGTTGTGTTTTAAACATAAAAAATAATGTTGTTTTTTTCCATAATGATTTCATTAAAGTTAGGATTCCAGTTTCATTATAAAATACATAGGTAATGAAAATTAATGTTATAACCGCTACAGTCAATATTCTGGGCCCGCGTGGGGACTATAGCCCAAACCCTCTCGTGATGAGAGGAGGCCTGTGCCCAGCAGTGGGACGCAAATAGGCTGTAGTAGTAGTAGTCAATATTTTATAGACTGAACATGATGCAATAAATATTTATGATTTACAGTTTACAACGTTAAAACATTTTTTGACATAAGCGTAAACTTCAATATGGCGTAATATATTTCATTTTTATTTAAAATGGCCTTGCGTTGACCCTGATCACACCTGATGGAAAGTGATGATAGGGTCTAAGGTGGAACACGCTTACCCAGAATATGCCTATTGACTCTAGACTTGAATACACCGAGATTATAGGAACTGGGGAACACAAACTCAGGGAGGGAATTCCAAAACTTAGCAGTGCGAACAAGAAAATATTTAGAACATTGCTTTGCCATTAATATGACAATGAAAAACCTGAATTAATGGTTAAAACACAACATGATGGCCGTGTAGTAGGTTTGTAGTGATAGTGTGATTTTGTAAAGTGATGTAGAAATTTTTAAGAGAGACAAGTAAGTACATATTTGAAGGACTTTTCAATAAAGAATGGCCAATGTTTGCCGCCAGTATTTGCCCAATATCTGTAAAAATATTCATGTTACGTTAGAGATCTACTATCTAAAGTCCCGCGCCTTCACATTTAAAAACGCTTCAATTTTTTCATTATTAATTAAAAAGCACCACCAACACTCAACGCATAGTTGACGGCTGTCTCAGCACGCACACATGATTGTGTTGTGAGTGTTGTGGTGCTTTTTAAATACATTGAAGGGTTTTGAAATGAGAAGGCGCGGGACTTTAGATAGTAGAAGATCTCTACGATTTGTAATTATTTAGTCGAAATCAAACATGATTAATTACGGCTCAAAAGTATTGTTAAACGTACTTATCCTATTTTTTATTTACCTACTTATACTAAAAAAAAGTGGAATCACGTGATGTTTAATACTCAAAAAAATAACTTTAGTAAGGTAACTTTGTCAAATTTGACGTTATTTTAGACTGAAGATTTAGGGTAGGTTTGTTCAAACGGTCCGTTAAAGTTAACGTTTAATATTTTACTACGGGACAAAATGACGTTTCTGTATGGAATGACAGCTCGGCGGCCATATTTGACGACCAGGAGTTCGTCACAGCTGTGCTTGAATCAACCTACCCTTACAATATGTGCCAACGTTATGCTTGAACTCACTCGATATACAGTTGAAAGATAATTGTTCCATGGTTTTAGGTTAAGTTCCAATACTATTGACGAATTTGATACTAACCTTATAAATTGACCAATCTAGACGTGCTAGGTCTTAGATTTCTGTTTATTTACTTATGTACATTACGCCTTACATAATTTATTTTTTGCTGTTTATAATTAAGAAAAGGATCTGTACCTTTTTTTCAGCTAAAACGTTTAAAAAATTGCACTAAAACGGAATTTTTAACAATTAAAATTATCAATAACGTATATTTTTATTAGACAAGAAATTGAATATTTAGATTTCCTTCAATAATTCATAGTAATATGTAAATAGAGTTTAAATGATTTTTCGTCTTTGTATAATTACACTGTGAACCTATTTTAATATTTTTAAAGTTCCGAATGTAATGCAAAAAGGAATTGTTTATAAATAAGTTGTTTGAAATGTAATTAAGTTTCATTATTGTATAACGTTTTAACCTATTTGATAGAGCTAATAAGGTAATGTGTTCTTAAATAGTTAAATAATTGTATGTAGACGGGTAAGTTTGTAGTTTATTGAAGTTTTGCGCCTTCCTTGACAGCTGTCAAACTCAATTTAAAAAAGACGAACCCTCCAGTGTTGCTAGTAATTGTTAACTTCATTAAACTCTTGCCAGAATTTTCGATTTGTGTTTAATGACACTTGTAACATTGATGTGTCTGTTTAAAACCTATTTTCTATGTACATTGTTAGATTGATCATTTATTATTAGGATATTATATTAAAAGACTGAGATCTGAATTGGGTTTTTATTTTACAAGTACCTAAATTTTACCTTTTTAATTGCTGTATTGTATTGTAATTTGTGGGTTAATAGTACTTGTAGAGTTGTGGTAAAAATTAGATAAAAAAAACAGTTTAGTAAAAATAATTAAGTAATTTATTAAAGAAAGCATTTCGATTTAGTTAGAGTAAAATGGTTAAAGTAAAAGAGATTAAGTAAATATGGCCAAAAGTGAAACAAATAGAGCATTTGTTTGTATAACATTAAAAATATTCGTTGTAATTTTTTAATCCATTTAATAATGGTCACTGGTGTTGATATTTTTTAAACATTTTGAAACATTTTTTCTTTACAAAAACCGAAATAAAAACACGGTTTCTCAATGGAAATTACAAGACAGACAGAGCTACTTTCGCATTTATAATATATAAATATGGATTGTTCTAAGACTAGTGATTCTTCAATTGTACATTTGTGTGCAAAAGATTTAATAGCACATTACAGACCTAGGGTGGTCAATTCGTAAATGCCCCAGATCGCAGGTTTCTATAAATATGCGATCTGGGGCTTTACGAATTACCGCCCGTGGTTTGTCAAAAGTTTTACGTCTTGCATTGGCCGAGAAGTGAGATTTTCTCTCCGCGTAGCGGGCAGAAAATCCCACTTTATAGCCAAGGGTGACGTAAACATATTTTTGTACTTGGCCGTACAACTTGAACCATTGCTGACTTTTATCTCGAAATAATATGTACCTATCTATACATATACAAAACACATTATTTGTAAAAATATCTAGTACTTAGAATTGATATATTACACAGACGTAATAAAAAAAAACCTTAAAACTTACTTCATGGAAGTATGAGACATAAAGTACAAACCTGTTGTCTTATCTATTAAAAAAAAAGTTCAGGTAATATATGAACAGTATTTTTTGTGAATAGGTAAAAGTAGGGTATATTTTATTTTGGCAGTGTAGGTTTTGATATGATTATTGATCTATTACATAGACGTAAATAATATAGACCCGGTCTAACGTACACGTAATATGTCCCCACTTCCACGGTGTCCAATCCAAAGTTCTGTCACAGAGCGTGCGTGACAATAAGCGTTTTTAAAAAAACTTTTTTCGAAACTGTTTCTCAGTATCTAAAAACTCGTCTCGTTGTTGGAAAAATGTGACCCAGCTTTAATGTCACGATACAAGTTTGTCTTTGGATTGGACACCAATGAAGTGGGGAAACATGACATGTATCTACGTTAGGCCGGGTCCATACGAAGTATTATTTATGTCTATGATCTATTATAACTAAGGATTCACAATCAGCCGAACAAAAATGGCCCGTCAAAACGGGTGCCCGCACAACTCGGGCACCCATTTGGCGTTCGGTAAATTTGACACTTAAGTCTTAGTGTTAGGTTTATTTTTGTATAAAATATTTATCTTGACACATATTATAAAGAGGCGTTATTAGCATATGCTAATGGAACGTATTTTCTAATGTCAGTTTGCTCCATATATTTTGACATTCTGTTAGGCACGTCCATATGTTATTATAGGTCAATGTTACTAACAGAAAAGTTAAAGAATTAATTAAGTAAGTTATTTTCAACACTTTAACTAAAACTAAGTTTATTTCGTTGTTTTCAACGAGGGGTTGGTATGTTATACTATTAAAATATAACAGAGTTAGGTATGATTTTATAGTTTATGTATAATGTCGTCACGCACACAGTTCAAATAAGATTTTCAAAGCAACATCACTGAATGTGTACGTTAGCGCTAAAGAGGCTAAGTAAGAGCGCTGTAAGAGTTTATACAGCTCTTATAGCACCGCTGACGTTTTTTAACGCCATAAAATATCTTGTCAACTTTGAGCTAGGTTGTTGATATTTACAAAAACAAGTCGATGTTTTTTGAAATAAATATTTCGAAATCTATTCATATTTATAAGAATAGCAGCTTTTTGAGATTCGACATCCTACTTCATTCTCGATCTATTTAAATTGTATTTTTCAACGAGAAATTCTCATTACCCAGTAAAACCCTTTCTTACAAGCTTTAATTTGTCACAGTATTAGATAAGATTTTATCACAAAATTCTACAGCCAACTCACACGCCAAAAGAAAGCCTGTAAAAAAAACTTAAAACCTAACCTTATTTAAATAGAATTACAATTAGACTTATCGCTATTAAAAAACTATATGTAAGTACACTGGCGCCACCTGTTGCATGTTCGGGGTACAACACGACGCTTTCTTGGGTTGGGTCGATGTCGTTATCTCCTAGCCTTTGGTTGGCCACTTTTAGGTTATTCAAAAGGGCTAGGACGTCTTCTGTAAAGATAAAAGGTAAGGTAAAAGTAACGTAAGAAACTTAGGCATAAGTAAGTTTGGACATACATTACAGGTTACCTAGGCAGCGAGATATAATTTAACAATTATTTCAGGCGTACGCTTGTATGAAGGCATATTCTTACTAGGCTTACCTTACGTTTTCATATGATAGTGGTAACGCTGTGTTTATTACGAAATTTTAGAATGATTGGATCTAATTTGCTGGGTGCAAAAATAAATTAATTTTATAATAAGTTTTTTCTTTTCAAAAATTTATTTTTTTCTTGACTGTACTTTTCTTTGTAAATCCTTCATCTACCCTTCAAGACGAATCAAACGAGCCCAAATTAGATGGGTTAATGTAGTTTTATTACGGAGTTCCTATGGCCACCTTCCAGCTCCATCATCAGATCAGCTCCACGTCATCATAATATTGCATTGTCACGCGATTTACATATTCGTGCAAAATTTCAGCTCAATCGGAAATCGGAAAGTGGGTCAAATTTAACTTGCAAGATTCCATTACATACGAGTAGTCACTATCAGGTCGACTTAATAAAAGCGTGTTAAAAATAAATCATTATTTTAAATAATTAAAGACGCACCCTTCAAAGAGCTATATGCGGCTTGCCGACCCCTGGGGCCTCATTCCGGACGCAAAATGGATTTCATTGAGAAGCTGTAGGGAACGTCAAAACGTCACGGCGCTCGAATACAAATAGAAATATCATTTACTACTACAGCCTATTTGCGTCCCACTGCTGGGCACAGGCCTCCCCTCATCATGAGAGGGTTTGGGCTATATTCCCCACGCGGGCCCAGTGTGGATTGGGGACTTCACACACATCTTTGAATCACTTCGCAAACAAATCATTTATTCTCATAAAAACTTTACATATTTGGATTTTGCCTAGGCTACTTTACACTAGGTGAGCCTGTCTCATGGGGACGGTTTATTAACGATTTACAAAACAGAGTTTGCGACTAAACGAAAAATTGAACTTTTAAATCTACTTAGCTAAACTTAAAGTTCGATTTCAACGCCGTGACACTTTGACGGTAGGGATATGGAAGTACCCTTAAGTTTTTTTTTATACCAATGGTATAGGCGAACGAGCGCACAGCCCACCTGATGGTAAGTGGTCACTGCGGCCCATGGACACCGAAATCCTACGATCCCCCATTAAGAAACCATAATGATCTCGAATGCGTTGCCTACCCTGAGGCCTAAGATGGAATGCCTCTGTACCAGTAATTTCACCGGCTGCCTTAACCCCCTGCCGGAACACAACAGTGCGAGCACTGCTATTTAGCGGCAGGTTAGCGGGGAAAGACGGTGGTGGTAAGGTTCCTTATGTAACGTTTCGAACAGAGCCCCTGTCCTACAGTGTATCAGAACCAACCTGCCTGCTTCTCTCCCTCCACGTAGTCGACGCGGATGAATGTAGTCAGCGCCACCTCGTACACACGGTTGGACTCCGCGCCGGCGGCGATGGAGCGTCGCCGGCGGCCGTAGCCCGTCACGCCGTTCGTGCATTGCACCTGTGTAGAGAAGGAATGAGTATAGTGTAATAGTACATTACAGACCTAGGGTGGTGAATTCGTAAATGTCCCAGATCGCAGGTTTCTGTGGCCCGAACCGAAGGTGAGGGCCATAAATATGCGATTTGGGGCTTTACGAATTACCGCCCGTGGTTTGTCAAAAGTTTTACATCTTGCCTTGGCCAAGAAGTGAGATTTTCTCTCCGCGTAGCGGGCAGAAAATCCCACTTTACGGCCAAGGGTGATGTAAACACATAAACACACGGCGGACACGGCCTATAAAGCGTGCGAGCGAGGACGTCTGTACACTTGTAAATGTGTGTGTACCAGTACGCGGGCCAATGATTCACTCTCATCTCATCATTCTCATCTAACGGTAAGGGCGAGTTGGGCGCGAGTTGCGCTCCGGCTAGATTCAGGCGGGTGATTCCGTGGCCATTCTGTATGTAGTACTAAATATTCTGTGGTGTAAATTAAATTATACAGGGTGTTCGGCACATAGACCGTCAATTTTTTGGGTTATTGTTGGGGTTATTTGCTATCTTTTCTCCCTTGAAACTTGGCTCCTAAGTGACTAACCATTTCTTCAAAAGAAACGGTCCATTTCCGCCTTATTGTCGGAATATTCCGTAATTTGACTCGGATTTGTTTTCTATGTGTAGCATATTCATTAGAAAGGTCATAAACTGGAGAAGTATTAAAAAAAAAAATAAGCTCTCAAGTGTACTCAATTTGCCTCAGCCCAGGCCAGGTTACCTCACCCCGCCCGCGACGAACGTGCGCCGGGAACGTGTCATGGTTGTACCGCTCGCAGTGCGTAACAATAGTAAGTACATTACAGACCTAGGGTGGTGAATTCGTAAATGTCCCAGATCGCAGGTTTCTGTGGCCCGAACCGAAGGTGAGGGCCATAAATATGCGATCTGGGGCTTTACGAATTACCGCCCGTGGTTTGTCAAAAGTTTTACATCTTGCCTTGGCCAAGAAGTGAGATTTTCTCTCCGCGTAGCGGGCAGAAAATCCCACTTTACGGCCAAGGGTGATGAAAAGTGCTTATATTTTCTAAACATAACTTTACAATATAGATAGTTCGCTAATACAGATAGGTAGGTGCTCGTAACCGTCCGCCAACCTTAAACAGGTTCACGCAGACACGCGCACGTATTTGTACACTATCTTATATTAGTGAGCAGATTCGGATCCATTTGTATGGCGTGTCGCGGGTGTGCATGTGAGCAGAGTGTAGCTTCAACATCGTCATCAACAGCCCATAGTATTCCACTGCTGGACGTAGGCCTCACCCAATGCACGCCAATGAGCTCTGTCCAAGGCGTGCCGCATCCAATCTACACCGGCCACCTTGCACAAATCGTCACTCCACCTGGCAACAGGGCGCCCTACACTTCGCTCGCCTTGTCGTGGTCTCCACTCAAGAACGCGTTTACTCCAACGACTATCCGCAGTTCTCGCGATGTGTAGCTTACCCCCTGGCATTTATCGAGGCACACCGTCACCGTCCCCTTGAACTGCACGTAGGAGGTGTCTGGAAACTTGAAGGCTCTAAACTTGGCAGACAGGATGTCTCCGTCGGTTGTCACGAAGTTGTCGAAGAGGTAGGGGTCTACGGAGCATCTGAAAGTTATGAAACAAGATATGAAACACGAATAAAAATAACCAACAGAAATCCTTTAATCCCGTGAGGGAACAGAAATGGAGAAATAATACTAGTTTTACAAACTGTAAAATCGGGATGTTTCTCAAAGTAGACTTAAAAACCAATTTCATCATCATCATCATCATCATCATCATCATCATCATCATCATCATCATCATCATCATCATTTCAGCCGAAAGACGTCCACTGCTGGACATAGGCCTCCCCCAAGGCTCGCCACTCCGACCGGTCCTGTGCTACTTGCTTCCACCGGTTTCCCGCGACCTTCACGAGGTCGTCGCTCCATCTTGTTGGAGGCCTTCCGACAGCTCGTCTCCCGGTTCGCGGGCGCCACTCGAGAACTTTCCGGCCCCATCGGCCATCGGCCAAAACCAATTTAGTAGGCGTTTATTCGTTACTACACTACATAAATAAGTACAAGGTAAAATAATCAGTACACAGCACATTGACTTTAAGGAGCACTAGTTAGCACAAGCATCGTGTGTGAACGATCAAGGCAGAGTGCCGACTTGTCGCGGCGAAGGATCGTAGCGAAGTGTCCAGCCGAGCCGCAGCGGCCTGAGCACAGCAGCGAGGTGGGGAGGCCGTCGCATAGATGACGCGCGGTCACCCCATAGCGCGGACGTGACGTCAGAACCGCCAGGTGCTCGTCAAATGACCGTGATCATTTGTAAGACTAGGGTATCAATGGATCGTTCGTTTGGATGGCTAACACTTCCTTAAAATTATGTCGCAATAAAGTAGAGTTGTATCCGATTTTTTTCTGTAACTAGTTGCCGTAACCATGGCAAATAGTTACAGAAAAATTTCGGTCTCCTGGGTCACTTTTTAAAACTGCGATTTTATGTCTTCGAATCCTCCAAATGATTGCTTGCTCTTTTCAACCCCTTCCCTTATGGAGTATTTTAACATCTAAGAAGGCAATGTGTTGTAACAGTTTTACAAGAAACTACTTACACTCATTTTATCTCCTGGCAAACGGGACAGAGTAACAGCAAGAAATCGTTGATTCAACCAAATCTAATATATCCATCAGAGCCTATATTCGAAGTCTTAAATAGGTATCTCGCTGTTCCCTATAAGATCGCTCACACGTCGAGTTGAACTTTAAATCTAGCTGCTTTAAGTTCACGCGACGCGTGAGCGATCCTATAGGGAACAAGCATGTACTGTAGAACTATTACTTATTCTGTGCCTGTTCTGTCCGTGTATCTTTACTACGCCATCATGGCAGCCGGTGAAATTTCTGGCACAGAGGCATTCCATCTTAGGCCTCCGGGTACGCAACGCATTCAAGATCTTATGGTTTCTTAATGGGGGATCAAAGGATTTCGGTGTCCATGGGCCGCAGTGACCACTTACCATCAGGTGGGCTGTGCGCTCGTTTTTCTATTCTATGCCATCGACATGAATCGCAGATCATTCTATGATTTTTTTTCTTCACACAACCTTCAATGGGTAGATTGACAATAGTAGAAGATTGTGTGTCTAGGGAGCAAAATGGTATATTTTACCGCGGGTGACGGATTGAATCCAGAGCGACGCGAAAGATTCCAGAATAGAATCACGAAGCGGAGCGAGGGATTCTAACGTGGAATCTTGAGCTAGCGAGGGATTCAAACTATGTCACCCAAGGTTTAAATAATTTTGCTACCGTGTTGCACACTCTGTTTTTCACTCCTCCTATGAGAAAACCAGTAGCACCAGGGAACAAAATCGTACTTTGCTCCCCATAGAGCAAATATTACTTTGCTCCCTGTTTGCGGGGGATATGGAGAAAAAAGTACTCCTTTTCGAATAGGAGTGAAAAGCTCATTAGCTCGGCTTACCCGTTAAATATGATAGTTTCCTGTTGCTTCCCCGTGTCGGTGACATGCATGTAGTTCACCAACAGGCCATACACAGGCTTGGACTTGTCGTCCAGGTTGATCTCCATGGACAACGGAGTCCCGGGGCTGACCGAGATCTCTCCTGTCACCCTGGAAAACGAAAATTTGGCTGATTTATTTAGGCGTGTGTGAAAATTCATAGAACTTTAGACATTAGCAAAACAATGCAAACATGCAAACCGAAAATGATACCAAAACTTCGACTGCTTGTGCCTTGGTTTCACTTTAGGTTGTAAACATTATGTAGTTTTATCTACATTCATATCATAAACCCTCTATGATGCGTTCAAAAACCGCAAATTATGACCCAACGTTAAGGTAAACTATTTAGTTAGAACAGATTTCTTATGTGAAAATGTTCTAATAGCTGTATAGACCATCGAATTCGAACGTCTAATAGCATTCTTTCGAACATTTTCGAACGGCAATGCCCGCCTATATTCTTCAGTCAGACAGAGCGAAAGTTTGTTCTAAATTCTATTTAGTCTATGCTTTTTGAAAATCGAATGTGAGACACTGACGTATTCGAATTGCCGCCATTGTGGACAGATTTTGAAGCATCTTAGAGGATTTATAAAATGAATGTAGATAAAGTTGTGTATGCAACTGTACATAATTAGGCCTTAAAACACTCGTGCGATATTATTCCCAAAACCCCTTTAGGACCTTAAAAGGACCTTTATTATTTAGCAGTTACATAAACTACTATAAAGTATCACCACCACGTCTGTGGCTCGTGCTAACAGAGAAGCTCAGAAGGTATGACATACTATTCACACTAGCTTCATAATCAGCATCAAAGTAGGTATTCAACTTAGAAACTTTTCTATAATCATCTTGTTGGAGGCCTACCGACAGCTCGTATCCCAGTTCGCGCACGCCACTCGAGAACTTTCCGGCCCCATCGGCCATCAGTCCTGCGAGCAATGTGCCCCGCCCACTGCCACTTAAGGTTCGCAATTCTTCGGGCTATGCCGGTGACCCCAGTTCTGCTGCGGATATCCTCATTTCTGATTCTATCACGCAGAGAAACCCCGAGCATAGCCCTTTCCATTGCCCTCTGAGTGACTTTGAGCCTTCTTACATGAGGCCCATCGTGAGTGCCCACGTCTCGGAACCATAAGTGATCACTGGCAGGCGCGGCGCACTCTTTGATTTGTTCGGGCTCGATACAAGTACCCGCCGGCTTCGCACCGTGGCGTGATGATTAGTGGCTGCCGCGCACTGCTAGCGAATGCACGCGCGCGCGTTTTCACTTCATGTACGTCGCGACGCAAGAGTTAAATGTGCTATGAAAGAATTATGTCAAAAAATATTGTATAGCAGAGGGTTGTAGTAACAAGAAAAGTAAAATGATTTGGTAAAGAGTAAAATTATGAACTTTGGTATGGAGGTAGTTCAAGACAACCCAAATTTTTAATTTTTCTATAGGAATAATAACAATAACTATTGTATGTCCAGTATAATAGTATCATCGGGTACGCAAATTCTATGTACGCGGGACGAAGTCGTGGACAACGGCTAGTATAGATCTATGATAACGCAGTTGTGTGACTGTGAGTCTTTAATTTTGAATTTAGCTGATTCATAAATTGACAGATAAAGTATGTGATACCTTAATAGTAAATTACGTTGTAGCATCTGTGTAGACGAGTGTTTTTAATAATAATAAAAAATAACTAACTTAACTTACATATATATTTTGTTAATAACACTACTATAGCAAACCTTTGTATGTACTAATACTAGACGCATGATTTAATATGTTCTCGAGTGCGCCAGCCCTAGCGCTAGGGCGTGGCCTCCGAAAGAGCGCGCTGCATGCGATAGAAAGAGATGGCCACTTTGGGGGCTTGCGGCGCTCTAAAACCGGTTTTTTGTTAGCAGTTGGCCTTCTGTACGTTAGTACTATTACTTATTCTGTGTCACTGGCAACACACACTGGTCGAAGACTTTCGAAAGTTAGCTTGCATGTATTGAAATAAATATTTAATATTTTAGGTACACTTACTGCTTGCCGCTCTGCTTGACGACAGCTGTCAGAATTGGCTCTGGAGCGTAGCCTTGCTCGTTCCTCGTGATGTTTATTACTCTGAAATATAAGTAAAATTCATTAGGAGATGGTATTTAAACTATTGGCAGTAGTAGTAGTAGTACTATTAAATATTCTGTGCTATTGGTGTCCTCCCTGATAATACCATACAAATAGGAAGTTCTCCAAGTACAACTTCTCACATTTCTTTATTTCTACAATATGAGAAGAAAATGACATTGCTTTTGAGAGATGCTTGCCAACCTTGCCGTCGCTATATATTTAGTATATTCTAGTGATACTGACTTACTCAGGTTCGATCAGGTCTACAAGAAAATTGACGGACCTTGCGACCCGCAGTGATCACGCAATGACCACAAGCGTACCGTGTGCCGTCTTTAATAGTACATTCCAGACCTAGGGTGGTGAATTCGTAAATGTCCCAGGTCGCAGAATTCTGTGGCCCGAACCGAAGGTGAGGGCCATAAATATGCGATCTAGGGCTTTACGAATTACCGCCCGTGGTTTGTCAAAAGTTTTACATCTTGCCTTGGCCAAGAAGTGAGATTTTCTCTCCGCGTAGCGGGCAGAAAATCCCACTTTACGACCAAGGGTGATGTAAATTCTTTTATTCTCGTCTTTATATTTAGTATACTATTGCAATACTCAATCAGTGAGGTGTGGCAAGGATGAATGTAATTAAGAGGCAACTCTGCACTTTAAGGGATTCAATTTACTTATTTGTTACAGTCATTCTCGTATTCTAATTATAACCTATGCATTCTTACATATCTATATTTACTGCTACCATACCCATACCACACAATGAGGTCTAGTGGGAAGGCCCTCGCAACCCATAGCGACCACGCAGCGTACCGCCCGTCTGTCGTCTCTATATTTAGCATACTATTGTGATACTCACTCAGAGGTCTAGCAGAAAGTCGACGGCTTTTGCGACCCGCTTACCTGCGTCCACGCAACGTACCGTGTACCATCTCTATATTTAGTACACTATTGTGATACTCACTCAGGTTCGATCAGGTCTAGCGTGAAGTCGACGGCCCTTGCGACCCGCTTACCTACGTCCACGCAACGTACCGTGTACCATCTCTATATTTAGTACACTATTGTGATACTCACTCAGGTTCGATCAGGTCTAGCGGGAAGTCGACGGCCCTTGCGACCCGCTTGCCTGCGTCCACGCAACGTACCGTGTACCGTCTCTATATTTAGTACACTATTGTGATACTCACTCAGGTTCGATCAGGTCTAGCGGGAAGTCGACGGCCCTTGCGACCCGCTTGCCTACGTCCACGCAACGTACCGTGTACCGTCTCTATATTTAGTACACTATTGTGATACTCACTCAGGTTCGATCAGGTCTAACGGGAAGTCGACGGCCCTTGCGACCCGCTTGCCTACGTCCACGCAACGTACCGTGTACCATCTCTATATTTAGTACACTATTGTGATACTCACTCAGGTTCGATCAGGTCTAGCGGGAAGTCGACGGCCCTTGCGACCCGCTTGCCTACGTCCACGCAACGTACCGTGTACCGTCTCTATATTTAGTACACTATTGTGATACTCACTCAGGTTCGATCAGGTCTAGCGGGAAGTCGACGGCCCTTGCGACCCGCTTGCCTGCGTCCACGCAACGTACCGTGTACCGTCTCTATATTTAGTACACTATTGTGATACTCACTCAGGTTCGATCAGGTCTAGCGGGAAGTCGACGGCCCTTGCGACCCGCTTGCCTGCGTCCACGCAACGTACCGTGTACCGTCTCTATATTTAGTACGCTATTGTGATACTCACTCAGGTTCGATCAGGTCTAGCGGGAAGTCGACGGCCCTTGCGACCCGCTTGCCTGCGTCCACGCAACGTACCGTGTACCGTCTCTATATTTAGTACGCTATTGTGATACTCACTCAGGTTCGATCAGGTCTAGCGGGAAGTCGACGGCCCTTGCGACCCGCTTGCCTGCGTCCACGCAACGTACCGTGTACCGTCTCTATATTAAGTACGCTATTGTGATACTCACTCAGGTTCGATCAGGTCTAGCGGGAAGTCGACGGCCCTTGCGACCCGCTTGCCTGCGTCCACGCAACGTACCGTGTACCGTCTCTATATTTAGTACACTATTGTGATACTCACTCAGGTTCGTTCAGGTCTAGCGGGAAGTCGACGGCCCTTGCGACCCGCTTACCTGCGTCCACGCAACGTACCGTGTACCGTCTCTATATTTAGTACACTATTGTGATACTCACTCAGGTTCGATCAGGTCTAGCGGGAAGTCGACGGCCCTTGCGACCCGCTTGCCTGCGTCCACGCAACGTACCGTGTACCGTCTCTATATTTAGTACACTATTGTGATACTCACTCAGGTTCGTTCAGGTCTAGCGGCAAGTCGACGGCCCTTGCGACCCGCTTACCTGCGTCCACGCAACGTACCGTGTACCGTCTCTATATTTAGTACACTATTGTGATACTCACTCAGGTTCGATCAGGTCTAGCGGGAAGTCGACGGCCCTTGCGACCCGCTTGCCTGCGTCCACGCAACGTACCGTGTACCGTCTCTATATTTAGTACACTATTGTGATACTCACTCAGGTTCGATCAGGTCTAGCGGGAAGTCGACGGCCCTTGCGACCCGCTTGCCTGCGTCCAGGCAACGTACCGTGTACCGTCTCTATATTTAGTACGCTATTGTGATACTCACTCAGGTTCGATCAGGTCTAGCGGGAAGTCGACGGCCCTTGCGACCCGCTTGCCTGCGTCCACGCAACGTACCGTGTACCGTCTCTATATTTAGTACACTATTGTGATACTCACTCAGGTTCGTTCAGGTCTAGCGGGAAGTCGACGGCCCTTGCGACCCGCTTACCTGCGTCCACGCAACGTACCGTGTACCGTCTCTATATTTAGTACACTATTGTGATACTCACTCAGGTTCGATCAGGTCTAGCGGGAAGTCGACGGCCCTTGCGACCCGCTTGCCTGCGTCCACGCAACGTACCGTGTACCGTCTCTATATTTAGTACACTATTGTGATACTCACTCAGGTTCGATCAGGTCTAGCGGGAAGTCGACGGCCCTTGCGACCCGCTTGCCTGCGTCCAGGCAACGTACCGTGTACCGTCTCTATATTTAGTACGCTATTGTGATACTCACTCAGGTTCGATCAGGTCTAGCGGGAAGTCGACGGCCCTTGCGACCCGCTTGCCTGCGTCCACGCAACGTACCGTGTACCGTCTCTATATTTAGTACGCTATTGTGATACTCACTCAGGTTCGTTCAGGTCTAGCGGCAAGTCGACGGCCCTTGCGACCCGCTTACCTGCGTCCACGCAACGTACCGTGTACCGTCTCTATATTTAGTACACTATTGTGATACTCACTCAGGTTCGATCAGGTCTAGCGGGAAGTCGACGGCCCTTGCGACCCGCTTGCCTGCGTCCACGCAACGTACCGTGTACCGTCTCTATATTTAGTACACTATTGTGATACTCACTCAGGTTCGATCAGGTCTAGCGGGAAGTCGACGGCCCTTGCGACCCGCTTGCCTGCGTCCAGGCAACGTACCGTGTACCGTCTCTATATTTAGTACGCTATTGTGATACTCACTCAGGTTCGATCAGGTCTAGCGGGAAGTCGACGGCCCTTGCGACCCGCTTGCCTGCGTCCACGCAACGTACCGTGTACCGTCTCTATATTTAGTACACTATTGTGATACTCACTCAGGTTCGTTCAGGTCTAGCGGGAAGTCGACGGCTCTTGCGACCCGCTTGCCTGCGTCCACGCAACGTACCGTGTACCGTCTCTATATTTAGTACACTATTGTGATACTCACTCAGGTTCGATCAGGTCTAGCGGGAAGTCGACGGCCCTTGCGACCCGCTTGCCTACGACCACGCAGCGGACCGTCTGCGTCTCGCGACCGCCCGCCGTTTCTATCACGATCTTGTGGTAGAACGAGCGTTTACCCTGCAAGTCAATAAATGATACAGTGAATGTCTATGCAGTGTCATAGAAGAAGTAAGGTAAACTTAGAATGACAAGCTTCAAACAAATCAGCGTATGCCCGAAATAGCCTTCCAAATTGTCTTCTGATGTTGCTAATATGCCAGTTAAAAAGTTCAAGTCGTTCATTAAGTGCCGCTTTTTAAAGAAGGCATATTATTCGGTGAATGACTTTTAGATGATAAGAATCCTTTTAAGCCAACTGTTTAGGTTATTATTATTGACTAGTAACATGATATGTGTCTCGCTGGGCAAATATTAACTCTTTTTTTTTTCCTTTCACTACCAAATTTGTCCAGCAGCTGGAGCATGTCATGCTCGCTTTAAGGTCCTTGCTTACAGCGGCGTCGTTGATCGGGTCGCCACCTTCCCTAAGAAATGGTTGAGGGAGGCGATGGCTGAGATACGCGTCACGCTCGTGAACGGGTGCTGTCTGTGGGGTCCGGTCTGTTCATGCTTGCAAGGACGTTTAAAAATAATCATTAGCTTTAAATATATTACTAAGTCAAACATTTTAAGCGAGAGACCTCATCATGTTCTTATTGACATGTATTAATGAACTCTTTTATACATTATGTATTTCATTATTTATTGACATTTTGAGACTGTCGACATCTATGGGATTTATATTTATTTGACAATGGAGGCCATCTCCATATTTTTTTTTTTCTGGACCCTTCAATTTGTTCAATTTAATTGTAGTACGTACCTATATGCAGAGGCGGATTAAACGTTGAGAGCGCCATAGGCAAGCAGCTCATCGGCACCCCTATATTAAAAACTAGCTTTTTTCCCGCGACTTCGTACGCGTAAAATATTGAATTTAATGCAAATCGAGATTTTAACGAATGCTTTTTTGGTGGTGGTAGGACGTGGTGCAAGGACCGTCGAGATAGCTACCACCGTTTTACTCGCTAACTTGCCGCCAAATGATGATGCTTAACCCATACAAACGTTCATCCCCTATTTCACCCCCGTAAAAGCGAATTTTCCAAAAATCATGAAACACGAATTCATTATAATTATGTCTCATTAAATATCTAAACCAAAATATCTTAGGCGTCAAACTTCAAAGATGACGGTTCAAATAAGATGCAAACTTTCATCCCCTACCTATTCTATTTGACGCCCTCAAAAGTCAGATTTCTAGAAATGCTGAAACCCGTGTTTAATTAGTCGTAATCGAAACCCCGAGAGCTTTCAGCTCGAACTCCAAAACCGTTTTGCATGCCGAGAAAGCGATGTGGACGAATGCAACGACGGGTTTGTGGAAGCTGTCCATACGGTTGGGTCTAAGTTCTTCAACTTCAAAAGTCCGCCGTACTAGAACTAAGAAAATCTCGGACTCTACCCTAAAGCTCATGGAGGTGAGGCGTGAAATGATCATACAGTCGTCAAGTCACGCTTGTCGCTATCGGCAGCTCAATAGACAGATCTCAAAGTCTCTGAAGCGCGATGTACGCCGATTCAATATTAATAGTATTAAAGAGCCTATTGAGCGTAACAGAGGCTCCAAGGTTTGCCAGGGAACTGTCTATTGGCCAAAGCCAGTTGACAAAGCTGAAGACCAACGACGGCAGGATCGTTTCATCCAAACCCTAGCTGTTGGGGGAAGTCGAGGGATTTTATGGACAGTTATACACAACAACCCGAACACCCGTTGCAGATCCAGCTAAGGACCCTAAAGCTAGACTAACCAGGCACTATACCGAAGACATCCCGGACGTCGCTTAAGAATGGCAAAGCCCCCGGTGACGACGGAATTACAGCCGAACTCCTGAAGGCGGGTGGTAAACCAGTCCTCAAGGCGAAGTGAGAACGCCGCAAGCATGGAACAGAAGTGTGGTGGTGCTTTTCTTCAAAAAAGGTGATAATACCTTGCTGAAGAATTACAGACCCATCTCACTTCTGAGCCATGTATACAAGCTGTTTTCGAGTCATTACGAACCGTCTCGCGCGCAGGTGTGACGACTTCCAGCCTCCCGAACAAGCCGGTTTCCGAAAAGGCTATAGTACCGTAGACCACATACATGCGTTGCGACAGGTTATACAGAAGACCGAAGAGTGTAACCTCCCCCTTTGCCTTGCATTTGTGGACTACGAGAAAGCCTTCGATTCGATCGAGACTTGGGCTGTGCTGCAGTCTCTCCAGAGGTGCCAAGTTGACTACCGGTACATCGAAGTGCTGAAGTCTTTGTACGAAAACGCCACTATGTCCGTCCGACTACAGAACCACGAAGCCTATTCCACTGCAGCGGGGAGTCAGACAAGGAGATGTAATCTCTCCGAAGCTGTTCACCGCTGCATTGGAGGATGCCTTCAAGGTGCTGGACTGGAAAGGACGAGGCATCGATGTAAATGTCGAGTACATCACTCATCTTCGATTTGCCGACGATATAGTAGTTATGGCTGAGACCATAGAAGACTTCAGTGCTATAATAGTTTTATTGCGCAAGTAGGTGGCTTACTTACTGATGCAATTAATTTTATGCTATACCTATTATATATTTTTTCTTTATTTTACAATTCCGCCCGCGCGCTCTTTTGTACCCTCGCGCCCCTAAGCACATGCCTAGTTTGCCTTTAGGATAATCCGCCTCTGCCTATATGTATATTTTATACATGTAATGTAAATGTTATAACTATGTGTAAATATTGAAAAAAGGCCTTCTGCTTGAGTTTGTTGCGGCGCTTCTTCTCAAGCAATGGGTCTAGGAAGCGCTAGTAAATTCTTTTCTGACGTGTAAAAGTGCCCCTATGTGGCCAATTTGCTGAATAAATGATTGAATTTTGTTTTTTTTTTGAATAGAAGCCGTTCCTATAGCCCCAGCCGTCATTGTCACTCGTGCAACGAGTGAAAGAGAAAGCGCTACACACAGAATTTTAGTTATTTAGTTAGTATTTAACACGTTTTAATTTCTATAAGAATATAAAGTCTTAAAACATGGCATTTATAGAGCTGTCAAATTATGCATTTAATATGGATATTTTTTCTGTTGTGTTTAGTTTTATACTGCTTGATATAATAAACTGGAGTAAAGTTGGATTAAAGATCCGAGTTAGAGGTTACTTTGGAATTAAATTGTATCGAGCGAAGTTTCGTGAAACGTGTAACGAAAGCTGTCATATGTAAGGATGATATAATCAAATAGAACTTATGTTCATATTTTTAACTTTTAACATTTCTTAGAAAAGTATGATCTTACATGAGCAATTTGACGATGCTGGGTCAGGGAAGGGCCTCAAGGGGGGCAGTTCCTTATTAGGAAACTCGGTAAGTCTGTGGGTCTGATTTAAAAAAAGTGTCGGCTTACCCCGACTGAAGCCGTGGTGGCCTAGTGGTTCGACCTATCGCCTCTCATGCCGAGGGTCGGGGGTTCGATTCCGGCTCGCACCTCTAAGTTTACTTATGTGCGAAATTCAATTTGAATTTACCACTGAGCTTTTCGGTGAAGGAAAACATCGTGAGGAAACCTGCACGCATCTGCGAAGTAATTCAAAGATGTGTGTGAAGTCCCCAATCCGCACTGGGCCCGCGTGGGGACTATAGCCCAAACCCTCTCGTGATGAGAGGAGGCCTGTGCCCAGCAGTGGGACGCAAATAGGCTGTAGTAGTAGTAGTAGTAGTAGTTACCCCGACCTAGTAGCCGTAGTAGTCTATTGTTTTACCTACCGCCTCTCATGCAGAGGGTCGGGCGTTCGAATCTGGCTCACCCCTCTGCGTTTACTTCTTATGTGCGAAATTCAATTTGAATTGACCGCCGACCTTTTCGATGAAGAACAACACCGTGAGGAAACATGAACGCATCCGCAAAGTAATTTAAGGATTTGTGTAAAGTCCCTAATCTGGGTTCGCGTGGCCTATAGAAAAAGCCGCTGAGCTTGTGAAGCCATGGTGGCCTAGTGGTTCGACCTACCGCCTCTCATGCAGAGGGTCGGGGGTTCGATTCTGGCTCGCACCTCTAAGTTTACTTATGTGCGACATTCAATTTGAATTTACCACTGAGCTTTTCGGTGAAGGAGAACACCGCGAGGAAACCTGCACGCATCTGTGAAGCAATTCAAATATATGTGTGAAATCCCTTTGCGACTACAGCCCAAACTTCTCGTGATGAGAGGAGGCCTGGGCCCAGCAGTGGGACGCAAATAGGCTGTAGTAGTAGTAGTAGTAGTAGTGGCCTTTAGCCCAAACCCTCTCGTGATGAGGGCTGTGCCCAGCAGTGGGATATAAGGCTGTTATGGTGGGCTTACAGTAAGCTTATTCAGGACTCGCGTCACACCGCAGGTGTGTGGATCTTGAAGGTCCAGCATGAAGGTCGCCACGTTGTTGTCCATCGTTGGTTTGCAGGGCTTGTACTCTGGAATTAAACATACATCCATACTATAATATTATAAACTAGCTGACCCCGCGGACTTCGTATCGTACCGCCTGAGTTTTTTTTGCGTATGAAAAATAGCTTACGTCCTATTCTCAGACCTACTCAACATAAATTTCATGAGAATCGGTCGAGCCGTTTCGGAGGAGTTTGGTTACAAACGATGTGACATGAGAATTTTATATAATAGATGTAAGTGTGTTTGTTTGTTTTATTCTAAGACTACGCGAAGTCGCGGGCATACGGCTAGTGATCCATACTATCCATATTCATATTAATATTATAAATGCGAAAGTAACTCTGTCTGTCTGTCTGTCTGTTACCTCTTCACGCTTCAACCGCTGGACCGATTGAGATGAAATCTGGCATGGAGATAGTTTGAGACCCGGGAAAGGACATAGGCTACTTTTTATCCCGGAAAAACGCATAGTTCCGCGGGAACGCGATAACTGAATTCCACGCGGGCGAAGTCGCGGGCAGAAGCTAGTAAATACATAAATAGAGGGTTAATATATGCACAATATTTAAATGAATAAACTATAAATAGATATAATGTCATAGACATAAATAATACTTCGTATGGACCCGGCCTAACGTAGATACATGTCATGTTTCCCCACTTCATTGGTGTCCAAACCAAAGTTAAACTTGTATCGTGACACTAAAGCTAGGTCACATTTTTTCAACAACGAGACGAGTTTTTAGATACTGAGAAACAGTTTCGAAAAAAGTTTTTTTAAAAACGTGTATTGTCACGCACGCTCGGTGACAGAACTTTGGATTGGACACCGTGGAAGTGGGCACATATTACGTGTACGTTAGACCCGGTCTATATTGTTTAAGTCTATGTATATATAATGTAATATCGTGTATGGCACCGCCACAAGTTTAAAACTTTAAACCATTGACCTATACCTAATAACATATGGACGAACAGTGCCTAACAGAATATGTCAAAATATATGGAGCAAACTGACATTAGAAAATACGTTTCAATATGCTAATAACGCCTCTTTATAATATGTGTCAAGATAAATATTTTATACAGAAGTAAACCTAATACCACAGAGGTAACAGATCTCGATCTATGTTCTGTGCCTAATACTATAAGACTTAAGCGTCAAATTTACTGAGCGCCAAACGGCTGCCCGAGCTGTTCGGGCACCCGTTTTGGCGGGCCATTTTTCTCCGGCTGATTGTGAATCCTTACTTATAATATATTGATCAATGCTTTAAACCGTCCGTAATAACTTTGACAGCTCGCCTGTCAAACCCCTTTCAACTTGACAGTTCATATTAACCACAGCCATTGAAAGGGAATTATTTGTTTGTAGGAATTAATTTTGCTGTAGCATGATTAATTGTTTTGGAAGGTTTAATTAAAGGAACCTACCTAAAGTAAATTAAGAGGTTAGGTCTTGGTTAGGTAATATTATTATCAGTAATGTATAATAAAGGTTTGTAACAACGCAAATGCAAAATAGAGATGACGACAGGGTGAAGAAATCGAAATTCCAATTAGTCCGTCAGTCAGGTAATAAAAAAATATTACACACGTATTTTTTGTTTTTTCAAATTAACAAAGAATGACTAAGTAAAACGCATTAAAGTTGGAGAGTGGGGGCTAACTACCTCACCGTTAGGTATAAATCGTACCTAACCGTGACGTCACGCGACTTTTCAACAGTTTGATTACGTGACAAAAGAAAAAATACGTGTCCAATACTTTTCAATAATCTTCCTGATAGACTAAGGAAAAAAAGTTGCCGTCATTCCTCGTACCACTATCGCTAAATAGGAAGTGTATTCATTTTTATTATGAGTTTAATTTATTTTTATTTCATTATTATTATATTTAGGGATATGGAGTGGACGCTCCATATTCCATATACCGTTACTAATAGATAGCACACGGCGGACACGGCCTATAAAACTTCGATTTCGAACACAATTCGAATGAAGTGTCAATTTTTGCGCACGAGGACGTCTGTGTGCGTGCGAGGACGTCTGTACACTTGTAAATGTGTGTGTACCACTACGCGGGCCAACGATCCACTCTCCATCTCCGGATGAAACAAATGACGGTAAGGGCGAGTTGGGCGCGAGTTGCGCGCCGGCTAGATTCAGGCGGGTGATTCCGTGGCCATTCTGTATGTATAGTACTATTAAATATTCTGTGCTTGTACGGTCTACCAATGAAACGATCGCGGTCAGTCCTTGCGTAGTTTATTGGAATTTTGTACAAGAAGATTATTAGTCTTTGTCGTCAAAATCAGTGTTGTCGGTTGTCTCTTTTTTACCTATCTGTCTGTCACCTCAAGTTTCGTCTTCCCCGGCTATGTCAGTACCTCGTCTGCCAGTCAGTCGGGCCAGTAAAGAGGCTGGACGCCGCAACAGTGCTAATAGTGTCCTTATTGGACATACATTACACACAGATCACAACAGTTAAATATTTCATTCACTAAAATAACCTGTTCTAGATTTATGGCCTTCTTTTCTTCCCGGATCAGAACGATTGGTCATTATTTCTCACCACTACTCCCGCTGTCCTATTCAGCTGTCAGTCAAGAGTGTTCAGTTTTAATGGGCTGATGTGTGGATGATATGGTGCTGACAGATTGAGTGCTTTCTGACTGCTGTCAGGCGGTGGTATCGACTAAATCACAGCCTATTTACGTGCTACTGCTGGGAATAGGTCGTCACGAGGGCACAGAATCTTACCAATATCTATCTATACTATAATAAAAGAGCAGAACCCGGCGTGTCTGTATGTACATAGAAAGAAAAGTTCAAAAAAAGGAACGGGGGGTCTAAAGATGCATGGTAGACCACAAAACAGCGATTTTTAGAAATCTTTTCTGTCTGTCTGTCTGTCTGTTTGTTAGAGTTAATCTCCGAAACTACTGAACCGATTTGAATGCAGTTTTCAAGGGTACATAGAGCATCATTTGGAACAACATATAAGCTATGTTTGATTAAAATCGGATGTCGGAAAGAAAAGTTATCGGCAATTTTATATTCCACGCGTACGAAGTCGCGGGCAGAAGCTAGTATAAGTAATAAAAATGAAAGTTTATTTGGATGTTTGTTACTCAATCACGCTAAAACGGCCCAAGCAATTTTCATGAAATTTGTCAAACAGATAGTTTTTAATCTGGAATAACACATAGGCTACTTTTTATTGTGATTTTTATCATATTTATAAGCAACTATCTGACCCCGCGGACTTCGTACCGCCTTAAACCTCACGGAGCCCGAGACCTTTCCAACGAATGCAAAACCGTGGAAATCGGTTCGTGCGTTCTGGAGTTATAGCGTCAGGGAGGAAAACCCGACTTATTTTTATATAGTAGACTAGCTGACCCCGCGGACTTCGTACCGCCTTAAACCTCACGGAGCCCGAGACCTTTCCAACGAATGCAAAACCGTGGAAATCGGTTCGTGCGTTCTGGAGTTATAGCGTCAGGGAGGAAAACCCGACTTATTTTTATATAGTAGACTAGCTGACCCCGCGGACTTCGTACCGCCTTAAACCTCACGGAGACCGAGACCTTTCCAACGAATGCAAAAGCGTGGAAATCGGTTCGTGCGTTCTGGAGTTATAGCGTCAGGAAGGAAAACCCGACTTATTTTTATATAGTAGACTAGCTGACCCCGCGGACTTCGTACCGCCTTAAACCTCACGGAGCCCGAGACTTCCAACGAATGCAAAACCGTGGAAATCGGTTCGTGCGTTCTGGAGTTATAGCGTCAGGGAGGAAAACCCGACTTATTTTTATATAGTAGATTATTGTCTCTAACTTTTGAGAGTGTGGCAGCGTGTTGTGGGTACACATTTTGGTCTAATTTAGAGGGCAAGCTCAGTACGAAAGTCTTTGCAGACGAAGTCGCGGGTAATACACACACACACACACACACACACACACACACACACACACACACAGACACGCGAATAAACAAAATCCACACACATCCTACATAAATTAACTATATACAACTCACTGCTAACGAGGTACTTACACTCACCTTGATCTTAATTACAATTATTACTCACCTAATGTACCTTTGGTTGTAGTTTGTAGTTAAATAGGTACTTACTATAAAGCTGTAAGTGTTTTAAAATACACATTTAATTTAATTTAGTTAGATTAATAATATTTAGTATGTCTTCATTGGGCTCCGCGATACAGGCCCAGAGCCTCGTGCGGAAACCGCTGCCAACTACTGTAACTTTTGTAAACCAACTAGCTGTCCTATTATTTGTATGACTGTATTCTGCATATTTTTCTGGTAAATAAACATTATTCTTATTCTTATTCTTATTCTTATTCTTAATAATAGCTCGTATTTAATAGTACTACGTACAGAATGGCCACGGAATCACCCGCCTAAAGCTGAATCTAGCCGGTGCGCAACTCGGCTTACCGTCATTTGTTTCATCCGGAGATGGAGAGAGAATCGTTGGCCCGCGTAGTGGTACACACACATTTACAAGTGTACAGACGTCCTCGCACGCAAACATTGACACTTCATTCGAATTGTGTTCGAAAACGTGCTTTTATAGGCCGTGTCCACCGTGTGACCGAAGGGGAAGTATCTAAATATATAAAATTCAAAGGACTGACTGACTGACATAGTGATCTATCAACGCACAGCCCAAACCACTGGACGGATCGGGCTGAAATTTGGCATGCAGGTAGATGTTATGACGTAGGCATCCGCTAAGAAAGAATTTTGCAAAATTCCCACGGAAACGGGAATGATCGGGATTTTACTTTTTAATATTTCTGCGCATACGAAGTTGCGGGGAAAAGCTAGTTAAGAATAAGTACCTACACACGTGCCCAGTGCGGATTGGCAACTTCACAACAGCCTTTACGTCCCACTGCTGGGCAAACCTCCCCTCAGAGAGGCTTAAACTATTGATACGTTAGTACTGTTAGAACGTAATGAAATGACTTGTACAACAATAGGGATGACGACAGGGTGAAGAAATCGAAATTCTAAATAGTCCGTCAGTCAGGTAATAAAAAAATATTAGACACGTATTTTTTGTTTTATCAAATTATTAAAGAATGACTAAGTTAAAACGCATTTAAGTTGGAGAGTGGGGGCTAACTACGTCACCGTTAGGTATAAATCGTACCTAACCGTGACGTCACGCGACATTTCAACTCAATATATCTCCGTATAAGTTTGATAACGTGAAAAAATAAAAAATACGTGTCCAATACTTTTCAATAATCTTCCTGATAGACTCAGAAAAAGTTGTCGTCATCCCTATTCAATCACTATTACTTATTCTGTGCTATTGATAAGGGCGTTCCTCGCGTTTTTTGAAAAACTCAGTGGTAAATTAATCAATGGATGATAATGTCCGGGATAAAAATGTATGTTTTTATCCTTTCATGGTCTCAAACAATATCCATATTAATCTACATTAAACTATCATCAATTAGATTGAGATATGCAAATCTACGCGATCGAAGTCGCTGAAAACAGCTAGTGCACAACATTTTCCATAATGTTTATTTAAATGTATGATCCGTGTCGAGACGAGCGACCCCAATTACCAATTAACCCAGCTGGTTCTACAAAAGGATAGATTACTATGTTCAATACGTTAATAAAAAAAAACAAATATGCCATGAGATGTGAGAACTATGCCTTATAAAGAGTATCTTTATACTCTTTATAAGGCTTAGGATGCTCTTTATAAGGCTTCCGTAGTGCACAGGAACCCTTATACTCATTCTCATACTCATATAGTTTATTGCTTTACAAATGTCATAGTTACAGAATCATAAGCACTAACATAGATTTGCACCTTGATAGGCATGGCAAGTTAAAGTAGGGAATTTATATAAAAAATTATAAATAAACTACTTAATTTATATTTACTAGGTCACAGAGAGACTGATATTTAAAATTAATCGTTAAAATATTCTCTAACAGAATAATATGTTTTGTCATTTAAGAAATGCTTTACTTTTTTAAGAAACTTAATTTCATTATTTTCATTTTTAATTATCGTTTCACCATGTCTGTCCCTCTGTTCGTCCGTCCGGAGCATAGGTCGGAGTTGCTTGGTCCTAGAAAGCTGTGATTTAACATACTCTAACTCGAGTTAAGTTGATACAACTCACCCTGAATTAAGAGCCTAACCCGAGGTTGCAAGTGGGCGTTAGCGTATCTCCCTACATCTAAAGTGGGTACCCATGCATTTTTCCCCCGCGTACTCCATTAGGTGAAATGCCATTGGATAGGTCTTTAAAACTATTTTGGGTTTGCGAAAACTTTACTATTTTTCAATTTTGGGATCATTTGCGAAAATTAAGTTTTAAAGTGCTAATTTTTGTTTGACACAAATTTCCCCACTCCCTGCATTGTTTTCGGTTTTTTTTTTGGATGCCAAGTCTCGTAGTTGTCAATCACGTCAAACAAAACATCAACCATAGACATAAATAATACTTCGTATGGACTCGGCCTAACGTAGATACATGTCATGTTTCCCCACTTCATTGGTGTCCAATCCAAAGTTAAACTTATATCGTGACACTAAAGCTGGGTCACATTTTTTCAACATCGAGACGAGTTTTTAGATACTGAGAAACAGTTTCGAAAAAAGTTTTTTTTAAAACGCTTATTGTCACGCACGCTCGGTGACAGAACTTTGGATTGGACACCGTGGAAGTGGGGACATATTACGTGTACGTTAGACCGGGTCTATATTATTTACGTATATGACATCAACAGAACATCCAGCATCCGTGTAAAAACACAGAAAGAGTGAAAGTGTGCTAACAAGGCATAGTTCTCATAAGAAAAACACTGTATGGAACCGGCTCATAGTTCAGAGAATTCTATTGTTGTGAACTTGTAAAATATTACTACATAATTATTCTGTTAATTATACTTAATTAGCTCCAGTTATTCTTAATGCAGTTTCTGTTTGAACGTTTTTACCTGACTTTGAATACATAAATTGCGAAAAGGGTAAAGAGACCATAATGTACATACTTCATGTGCGAAGTATATTATATAGTGTATGTGAATTGGGGCTGATTTTTCAATCGTCAGATATTATAGCCCATACAAAGTAGGGATGACGACAGGATAAAGAAATCGAAATTCTAATTAGTCCGTCAGTCAGGTAATAAAAAAATATTATACACTTATTTTTTGTTTTATCAAATTAACAAAGAATGACTAAGTTAAAACGCATTAAAGTTGGAGAGTGGGGGCTAACTACGTCACCGTTAGGTATAAATCGTACCTAACCGTGACGTCACGCGACATTTCAACTCAATATATCTCCGTATAAGTTTGATTACGTGAAAAAAGAAAAAAATACGTGTCCATTACTTTTCAATAATCTTCCTGATAGACTAAGGAAAAAGAAGTTGTCGTCATCCCTAATTAAATTTAAATTTTGTATGGACTAAGTGAAGGATAAATTTTATCGGACGATAAAAAAAACCAACCCTTAGAATGGTGAAAATTCACATAGACTAACAAGCAGATTTTTTAAAAACTGGTCAATACTATTGTCCGCCTGTAAACACCAGGCTATTAACTGCGTATCCTTTCCGTATTTCCTATGTTTTGTATATGTTGTTCAATAAAGAGTGTTGTTGTCGTTGTTGTTTTGTTGTTGTTGTGTTGTTTGTCTGTACTGCATGGGGCTCTATTCGAAACGTTACATGTATAGGGAAAGGGAACTTAGCTAGATTTAAAGTTCAATTTGAGGGCCGCGACGTTTCGAGGTTCCCTAATAGCTTCTCAGTGATTATTTTTGCGTCCGGAATGAGGTCCCTGGGGCTCTATTCGATTAGAAGTTTTAAATAGGGAAAGTTTCAATATTTAAAACTTCGAAAAGAGCCCCAGTTGGCAATAATGTGTTTCATGATTACCTTATACATTTATATTGATCTTCTTTTAAAACATCGTGAGGAAACCTGCACGCATCTGCGAAGTAATTCAAAGATGTGTGTGAAGTCCCCAATCCGCACTGGGCCCGCGCGGGGACTATAGCCCAAACCCTCTCTTGTTGAGAGGAAGCCTGTGCCCAGCAGTGGGACGCAAATAGGCTGTAGTAGTAGTTAGATATTGATCTTACCTTTCAACTGGTCGAGGTAGGAGATCTGCCGGTCTCCGTCCATGGGAACAGTGACTTTCATCACCTCAGGTGTGCACTCGATGACGGAGTCGGAACCTGGAACAATACAATACAATATACTGGTAGGTAGATACAGTGCTCGCACTGTTGTGTTCCGGTAGGGGGTTAAGGCAGCCGGTGAAATTTCTGGCACAGAGGCATTCCATCTTAGGCCTCAGGGTAGACAACGCATTCGAGGTCTTATGGTTCCTTAATGGGGGATCGAAGGATTTCGGTGTCCATGGGCCGCAGTGACCACTAACCATCGGTGGCCTATACCAACGATATGAAAAAATACACTCAAACAAAAATGTATGAGAAACCAGCATTCTAAAGAATTATTTTTCTCAAAAGTACCAGGACAGATTTTTGATGCCAAAGGTTGTAGTTAGGTAATCCCTACATACTTAAATATCACAACAGTGTCGTTATTGTTTCCCATACGCCCAGGGGCTATATATGTATATAGGAGACTGGGGATATTTTCGAAGTCTTAAAATAGGGATCTCCCTGTTCCCTATAGGATAGCTCACGCGTCGCGTGAACTTTAAGAAGCTAGATTTAAAGTTTAACTTGACGCGTGAGCGATCCTATAGGGAACAGGGAGATCCCTATTTACATACATACATACATAATATCACGCCTTTTTCCCATAGGGGTAGGCAGAGACCACTTCTTTCCATTTGCTACGACTCTTGCATACTTCTCTCGCTTCTTCAACTTTCATCCCGTTCCGCATACATGAAAGAGGATGTAGTGACAAAAATAGAAAAAGGTATGCTATATTGGTTTGGTCATATGGAAAGGATGAATGAGAGAAGACTGACAAAAAGTATTTATATGGCTAGTGTGAATGGAGGTGCTGGAAGAGGAAGACCGAGGCGAATGTTCTTGGATCAAATTCAGGACAATCTGATTAAAGGCCAGGTCCCTATTTAAGACTTCGAAAATATCCCCAGTCTCCTTTGCTAGTCATTCTGGCAGGAACTGACGCAGGGTCCGTCAGGTATGACAGTCCGGTATTCTGTAGTAGTGTGGGTGTCACTCTTACGTCATTCGCACTGCTGTGTGTTGCAAGTGGTGTATTAAAATAATCCCCGACCCCCATGTATCCTGCTAGTGATTCATAAAATTATTACGTTCATTTGTTTTTAACTTGTCCCATTTTGTTTGCTTTAAACAAGTAAATGACAATTGTAACGCGCCAATTTTATTTTGCATTATAAACGCAGCAAATATTGCCTTCTTGGTTTTATTGCAATAAAGTGGCAACTCGACTTTGATGTTACGGTGACCCGCCGTCACCCGGATCGGCAGACCTTCTTTTCTTAGACCATGGTCAGTCCGGACATCTAACCTTTGAAGACCTTTGGAGACACCCTACATCTCCAAAACTGTATCAAATTCGACGATGGAGACCATCTACATCTCCTTCAAGATTTATTTATTTATTTAATTTTAGACAGGCAGCAATTCGCTGATGCGTCTAAATCATATTTTCACTGTTAGAGTTCATGTTAGTAACAGAGTTTATCTAGTCTGTTTTTGAACTGGTTAACACTTGTGGAGTTCACTGTGTTGGCGGGTAGTTTATTCCATGCGTTAACAATCCGGTTTGAGATTACTACTACTTTCAGCCTATTAGCGTCCCACTGCTGGGAACAGGCCTCCTCTCATCACGAGAGGGTTGGGCTATAGTCCCCACGCGGGCCCAGTGCGGATTGGGGACTTCACACAAATCTTTGAATTACTTCGCAGATGCGTGCAGGTTCCCTCACGATGTTTTCCTTCACCGAAAAGCTCAGTGGTAAATTCAAATTGAATTTCGCACATAACTAAACTTAGAGGTGCGAGCCGGAATCGAACCCCCGACCCTCTGCACGAGAGGCGGTAAGTTGAACCATTAGGCCATCACGGCTCCACCTTCAAGATTATTAATATCAAATGTTTTCTTTTATTTACGGTAGCATAACTAATTTTATCATCATTAGCAGATGCCTTTGGTCTTATTTCTTCTGTCCTTATTTTTCATCCATCACCGATTATATTTTTTTTGTATCATCATTGCTCGTACATATATAATTTATTTATTTGTATGTCTTATTTATGTAAGTATATGTAGATGTATTTAGTGTAAGTATGTTTATTTAATGTAAGTATATTTGTTCTTTGCTAGTGTCTAAGTATATTCAGTCATGTTGGTTTTTTTTTGGCACCGCCCCTAACCATTTTCTGCTTTGCCTAAAGTTGACTGGTAGAGAATGCCTCAAGGCATTAAGTCCGCCTTTTGTACACTAAGTTTTCTTTATGTGCAATAAAGTTTAAATAAATAAATAAACTACCTCTCACAATGAGATAGCAGCAATTAAATTGAACCACTAATTTCGTGGTGAATTAAAGATTAATCATCATTAAAGGGCAACTTAAATAGTTATAAAAATAAATCGTTTGCAATATAATCGTAAGTATTATTATTGAACTGTGCGTTTGGTAAGTTTTTGAAGTTTCTCAGTGTAAACTGATGTCAGGAAAGGTTCATCATCATCATCATCATCATCAACAGGCCATAGTAGTCCACTGCTGGGCGTAGGCCTCACCCAATGCACGCCAATGAGCTCTGTCCAAGGCGTGCCGCATCCAATCTACACCGGCCACATTGCGCAGATCGTCACTCCACCTGGCAACAGGGCGTCCTACACTTCGCTTGCCTTGTCGTGGTCTCCACTCAAGAACGCGTTTACTCCAACGACTATCCGCAGTTCTCGCGATGTGACCGACCCACCGGCCAGGAAAGGTTAATGCGATTTTTTTATAGCTACCGACCAACCAATAAACAAATTATCAGTATATCGATAGTACCTATAATATTATGTGGACTGTGCCTGTGTGCTCGCTTGCCAGCTAGAGATCTTCTACTATCTAAAGTCCCGCGCCTTCACATTTCAAAACGCTACAATTTTTCATTATTATTTAAAAAGCACCACCAACACTCTCAACGCATACTTGATGGCTGTCTCAGCACGCACACGTGTTGAGAGTGTTGGTGGTGCTTTTTAAATACATTGAAGCGTTTTGAAATTTTGAGGGGCGGGACTTTAGATAGTAGAAGATCTCTAATACCATACAAAAATGTATAGTTAAGTACATCCAAATGCATATCTCCATATATATCCATATCCATATTTAATATTATAAATGCGAAAGTAACTCTGTCTGTCTGTCGTTACCTCTTCACGCTTCCACCGCTGGACCGATTGAGATGAAATTTGGCATGGATATAGTTGGGGTCCCGGGAAAGGACATAGACTACTTTTTATAGCGGAAAAACGCATAGTTTCCGCGGGAACGAGATACCTAGGCGAATTCCACGCGGAGGAAGTCGCCGGTAGAAGCTAGTAATATTATAAATGCGAAAGTAACTCAATCTGTCTGTCCGTTACCTCTTCACTATTCAAACGCTGGACCGATTTGAAAGAAATTTGGTATGGAGAAAGTTGGAGTCCCGGGAAAGAAGATAGGCTACTTTTTATCCAGGAAAAACGCACGTTCCCGCGGGAACGCGATAACCGAAATCCACGCGGGCGAAGTCGCGGGCAGAAGCTATCTATCTATTTATATAAAACAAGAAATAGCTTATATGTAGCTCCGAATGATGCTCTATGTAGCTTTGAAAACTGCATTATGGATAGATAGATTTTTAGGCTTAGGAAAATACCTCAACCTATATACATGGTGGGTCAGATCATATAGCAAATAATTAACCCACAGTATCGGCTATCGATTCTAAGTATATTGTATAGGTCTTTTTTTTTTTTGAGTTGGTAAAAAAAATAATTTTATATGGGATTAGTTGTGAGAGGGACGCCTGAATCCTATACATTTTTTTTTTTACCAACTCAAAAAAAATTAAAGACCTACACAATATCCTTAGAATCGATAGCCGATACCGTGGGTTAATTATTTGCCATATTTTCTGACCCACCGTGTATATATCAAAAGCTCATTACTAAAGTCCAACCGATTGGTCCAGGGTTCGATGCTCGTTCCGGTCCGGCGGCGCTCGCGTGCGAACCCGCCTTAACAGCATAATGAGCACACGGCTTTATGATTCCAATGGACGGACGCATTGTTTCATTTTTTTGAATGTTATTTGTACTGACCACATATTATAAGTACTTAACTAGCTTCTGCCCGCGACTTGCTTGCGTTCCCGCGGGAACTATGCGTTTTTCCTGGATAAAAAGTAGCCTATGTCCTTTCTCGGGACTCCAGCTATCTCCATACCAAATTTCATCCAAATCGGTTAGCTGTGGGGTTGGCAGTGGCGGATCCATATCCATCTTGAAATAAAGATTGTGGTCACGAGTACATATCGTCCTATCCTACGAAGAGGGGCGCAACTACAAAAAGTCAACTTTACAGGAGAAGCATTTTTGTGTTTAAAAAAATCACCAGCATAGCGGGCGCTTTGAAACTTTTTACATGGGTACATAAAACACCCCGAAATATATTAGTCATCACATTATTTTAAATTTTATTTTATTTACAGTGATATGTCCCATATTTCTTTCTTCCGCGCTAAATTTAAAATAGACATTTTAATTTTCCGAAGAATAAAGGCGGAATTTAAATCAGGTTCCTACTGCCCTCTAACGGCATCTCATTGTACTAATACATTTTAATCCGTCATAATGGGGTTCTGACTGCCATCTAGCGGAATCTCATGGTACTTCTATCTTCAGTGTTGTTGTTTGCATCATCATTTTATATCATTGCTTTTCAAAATTTCGTTTCAGGAATTCTTTTCAGTAAAAAACAGTCTTTCTAGTTCGTTTTTAATAAATACTTTTTCATTAAAATCAATAATCTACTTGAACCATTCAATATATGGATAATTTATCTCTATGGCCAGCGAGAGGAGACCATAGACTCGTTCTCGTTTGACATTTCTTATTTCACTTTTCTTGCCCGCTGGAGGCCTATTATTTCCTATAAGATATTATATTCCAAATCTGTAAGTATCCAACGATTTATGTCGAAAATTCTTCATCTTCAATTTATTAATTATTTAATAGCCGTTAAATCGTTCTAATTCGATATTTATTTTCAGCAAGCAGTCGAACCGAAATTATTTAAATACCACGCCGTCGTCGTTTACCAAATTTAACACCAATATAGGTACAGGAGGCTCTAAAGCCTATCTCAAGTAAGTAATCCACATAATTACAACTGTCCGTGTTACATTAATTCGATGTTTAAACCATTGTCTTCTAAAATTTTCAGCCGAGACGTTACCGGCGCAATATCTCTGGAGTTGACATCTACTATTAACGCATCCAGGCAAAGCAGTTTTCCTCCGACAGGTAATTTAATTATAATTTCCTATAGACCTTTCCTATCGTAAAGCAATTTCTCACAAATTGTCAAAATAATACCATATTATGACTTTGAGGTTATGCCACCTCATCTGCTATCTTACTTTACACTTTTCTCACACCTAAAACGTTTCATAACATCCAACCTAACCTATTTCTACTATTTGTCTTACTCCCAAACCCCTATAACTATTATTTCTTTCTGAAGTGATCGCTTACACATAACATGATTATTTCAGGAGGTGCTTTGTAACGGTGCTTTGTCACGGCTGTTCCGTACGGGCTGTTTCGTACTAGCCGTTTTGTACGGGCCTATCTTGCCGTCCGCCTCATACCTGCTGTTCTGCACTGGTCTACTGCACCCTGCTTGGTTCCGGCTTCCCGGTGGCTCCGAGCTCTTATCGCCTCGGAGGGCCATACTTCACAGCTGAGTCCATTCCATTTACCAACCCTTTCGATTACCAACCTTATAATAATTATCTTAAAAAGAGCGTTATCGATCAAATCTTGCCAAGGAACCCACCTATTTATTTAATTTTAACCGGCTCGTTACTGCACGTAGCCACTGGCACCGGCCAGTACTACTAATTCCCTTGGATGCTAATACAAACATTTTCAAATCATATCTTCTGTTTATTGTAAGTAGAAAAGGACTTTTTATAACATTAAACTTGTATGGAAACTTGTTACTTTTATTTCTAACCTCAAACTTACTCCAAATTCTCTAAATTACCCTAGCAACAAATTTTAACATATTACATGACGCCCGAAATTTGAGTCTTGGCAGGATTTGATTAGTTTTATGCTATTTACAGTGCTTAAAAATAAATTGATCGATAACGCTTTGTTTACTTATTGCAAATTTACTGTGTGTAATATTCTTTTAAGTCATATTACATAAGGACTTATCTTACTTTATACAGCACGGTTGTTTTAAGTGTTGTTTCTATGACCAGTATTATTGCTATTTATTAATTTAATATTGGAAAAGTTTAAAAAAAAAACCACTAAAATTTATTTTGAAATTTCATACTGCTGTAAACTTATCTAACTTTACTAGTTACTACTTACTAAACTTACATCTAATACAGTTAGTTACAACTGTTTGTTACATAACTTACTTACCAAAAAAAAAAATTACTTACTACTGTGTTGACTGCTTGAGATTTGCCTAAACCTTTTACATTTTTATTTTTATTTTAATAATACAACTTTTACAAGGTTACTTATACAATTCTACCTATATACTATTTGTAATTGATCGATAACGTTTTCAATAACTACTACTTATTACTACATTTAGGTTGAACCTTGTTAACCTAAAATACTACCTAGGTACCAACCTAGCTACCTACCTAAACCTACCTGATTTATACCTACCCACATATACCTACAAGCGGCTTTGCTTTGCATTGATTGGACTTTGCGGATTTTTTTTTTCTGATTTTCACACTTTGATTGGGTCGGCCTTTGAATATTTTTTCTTGCACTTTTCTGCTTTGACAATATGGAGGAACGTCCAATAGCGTTCAACCTGTTACAAAAGGACGAGCTCGAGCATGAGGTCAGGATTAGGTCTGGTACTCCTGCGTCTACAGTGGCTGACCTGCGTGCTCAAGTCCGGAAGCTGTCCAAGGACTTACCTACTGACGAGATAGCCTCATTCGAAGGAGACGTACCTGAGGAACTCTCAACTATAAAAAATAAACTTGTGAGTCTAGCGGAACTATTGCAATCAACTGAGAAACGTAAGTCGTTAAACATTCTGAACCGTGTCCAAGCCGTAGCCCATCATCTATATCACAGACTAACCCGCATATCTCCGTCCGAGTCAGAAGCCGAGCTGCATACTCAATTGTTTGATGAGCTTGATAAGCTCTTAGTCAAAATTGACAATGTACTAACTATATTCCGTAGTTCATTTTTAACTGCGGATACTCAGATTAATACTACTGCCCAAGTTGCCACACCTCAACCGAATACTTCGATTAAATGTACCGCAGATAATTACAATGCTGTAGCCAAATTAAACCTGAAATTTGACGGAAAGACTTGTGTCAAAACTTTTTTGAGAAGACTCGACCTGCTCAGAGTATCTCGGGAGATCTCTGAGAGTAGGCTGTTCGGATCCGCCAGTGAATTATTCACCGGCGACGCTTTATTATGGTTTGAGGGGATTGTTCATGACGTACATTCCTGGGCCGAGTTAAAAGCTTTACTTATCCGTGATTTCCTACCTATAGACTACAATGAACGCCTACTCAACGAGATTCGATCGAGAACACAGGGTGTTGATGAAAATATAGTTATTTACATCAGCATCATGTTGTGTTACTTCTCGCGATTAGAACGTCCCTTGCCGGAGGAGGAGCAACTTGGTATACTTTTACATAACATACGGCCATTTTACTCTAAACAATTGGCACTTACTACAATAAATAGTATTGATGACTTGAGGTCTTGTTGTCGACAGCTGGAGGCTGCCAGCCAACGCGCTAAGCTGTTTGTCGAGCCTAGTAAAGATGTTAGTAAATCTTTGGCCTCGGACCTTGTATTCAAGGGTAACCTGGGTAAACTCGTGTCAGTAGTACAGACTAATAATACTCCCGATTTTTGTGTACGCTGCCGCGTTAATGGTCATAAGCTGAGCACGTGCAATGCTCCTCGTATTATTATTTGTTACCGTTGCGGTGAGAACAATGTCACCGCCCGGACATGCCCAAAGTGTAACCCTACAAAAAACTAACTTACTCGGATCGGAGTATGGCCGATTCGACTACTACTAATAATAATACTCTAATACCTACATTGCCAACTACCTACTCTTCGAATTTAAAAACCCATACAATACCGGATGTGACTTCTAATAATACCACTACTTACCAAACTACCAAAGCTTTACCCGCATATACCCTTCCTGCATATTACCCCGCTTACCCTATATATCCCGCTTACCCCCACATCCCCACTAACTACTATAACATGTCTTACCCACCTAACACTGCATACCCTACTAACGCTTACGCTTTGTACCCTGCTTCCGCTACTAATACTACGTACCCCAATACCTGGCATTTACCCCGGACAAATGTTGCTACCCAACATTTTCCGGTTACATACCCAAATGCTGCTACCCGGCATTTACCCCGGACAAATTTTGCTACCCAACATTTTCCGGCTACATACCTAAATGCTGCTACCCAGCATTTACCCCAGACAAATGTTGTTACCCAACATTTCTCTGGTATTTACCCAAATGCTGCTACCCAGCATCTACCTAAAACGAATGTTGCTACCCAACATTCCCCTATGAGTAACTCAAATGCTGCTACCCAGCATTTACCCAAAACAAATGTTGTTACCCAACATTTACCTAACAACAATGTTGCTACAAGCTCGAATGTTGTTACCCAACACTCTGGCCACTCACATTTAGATACCCAACATTTACCTAATACTTACACTAACATAACTACTAGAAATTCAACAAAATCTGGCGTAAATGTTGTTCCCCAGCATTTACCCACTGTTGCCCCGCACCTACCCCGTAAAAATATGTACACAAAGTCGTCTAATAAAAAATATAAAACAAAAGTATACTACAATTCTCAACTACCGAACCCTAACTCACCCGAACCTTTATTCAAACGGCCTACTACTACTAAGGTGAACGTTTGCACTACTACTGACCCGGGATTACCGACCGGTAACACCAATATTAAGGATTGGCAATCGTGGTTGTCGACAATTGGCGATACGTTTCAATCAAATCCTGAGTCAAAACTGGTTAGTGTTTTTGAAGGTAAAGACCTACGACCATACCTGTCAGTAACCATTTACGGGTTGCAGTACAACGGCCTTCTTGATTCAGGATCGGAGATATCAATCATCGGTAGTGACACTGGTAAATATTTTACGGACTTGGCGACGGTTCATAAGTCACATGATCTTGATCATGTGGTGACGGCTAACGGTTCTTCTTCACCCGTTACCGGTTATGTCTTCCTACCAGTAACGGTACAGGACAAGACATCAATTGTTAAATTTTATATTATACCTGGGGTATCTACAAAATTATTATTTGGAATTAATTTCTGGCGCGAATTTAACATTGCTCCAGATATACTTGCTTTGTTGGGTAACGCTTGCTCTTTATCTAATGAGGATCAAATTGCTACAGTATCCTCTAATATCCACTTCTTACAAGGTTTAGATTCCTTGTCCTGCGAGGAACAGTCACAAGCAGAAGAGATTCTGAAGGAATTCGAGTCCATTTCTTCTGAACAAAAAGGTCTAGGGCGTACACATCTCATAACCCACAAGATTGACACGGGGGACGCAAAACCCATTAAACAACGCTACTACATGCTCTCTCCATTCAAACTCCAAGAGCTGAATACGCAGCTGGATGAGATGCTGGAACTCGACGTAGTAGAACCCAGTTCTAGTCCGTGGAACAATCCTGTCACGATGGCTCCCAAGTCCGACGGTACCCTTCGCTTCTGCTTGGACAGTAGGAAACTTAACGAAATATCTAAACATGACGCTTACCCTCTTCCTTACATTAACCAGATTCTTAATCAACTTGGTAACGCCAAATACTTGTCGTCGTTGGATCTAAAGTCCGCTTTTTGGCAAATTGGACTGAGCTCACAGGAATGTAAGGAAAAGACAGCGTTTACTGTTCCTCAGCGTGGTTTATTCCACTTTAAAGTAATGTGTTTTGGTCTTACTTCTGCGCCAGCAACGCAGCAACGTCTAATGGACATACTTTTCGGCCCCGAGTATAACGGGCGCATATTTATCTACCTGGACGATATTATCGTAGTGTCGGAGACGTTTTCCGAGCACATTCTCCTTTTACGTACCGTTTTGGATCGCCTCCGGTATGCGAACTTAACGATTAACCTCTCTAAATGTAATTTCTTCAGAAAACAGTTAAAATACCTAGGCTTCCTCGTTGACGAATATGGTTTACGTACCGACCCCGACAAGGTGAAAGCCATAATTGATTTCCCTGTACCCGCATCGCGTAAAGATGTCAAACGTTTTCTTGGCACAGCGTCATACTACCGACGTTTTATCAAAAACTTCAGCAACATTGCTGGACCCCTCAATCAGCTCACTTCATCTCGCAAGGGCGCCCCGCCTTTCAATTGGTCTCCAGAAGCCGACCACGCCTTCAACGAGCTCAAAAAGGCAATGACCTCAGCTCCAGTTCTCGCGTGTCCGGACTTTTCCAAGCCGTTCGCTGTCCACTGCGACGCTTCAGACTTTGGAATTGGAGGAACTTTGACCCAAGACTTTGAAGGAGAGGAGCATCCCATCGCGTATTACAGTCGTTCACTGACGCCACCTGAGAGAAATTACTCAGCGACTGAGCGAGAGGCGCTAGCGGTAGTTAACGTTGTTGAGCATTTCAGACCCTACTTGGAGGGAAATAATCAATTTAAAATTATTACCGACCATTCCAGCCTAAAATGGTTTCTAAATTTGAAAAATCCTACAGGACGCCTCGAAAGATGGGGTTGTCGTCTGTCTCCTTACAATTTCATTATTGAGCATCGGAAGGGCTCGGAAAACATAGTCCCAGACGCTCTGTCGAGGTCTGTGCCTATTTCAATAATAGATCTTAATAAAATCACAGATACTTGGTACTTAGATATACGCAAGAAGTGCGAGGATAACCCTACTTCTTGCCCTAATTTTCAAATTGTTAACGGTCGTCTTTACCGTTATACAAAGAGTAGAAACCAACTAACCAACGACTTCGAGTGGAAGGAGGTCATACCTGCGGATTATCGGGAAGACATCCTCCAACAAAATCATTCAGTCCCAACTGCTGCTCATCTGGGTACAGCCAAAACCTATCGAAGGCTTAAATTGCGTTACTTCTGGCCGAAAATGTACTCAGATGTGGTACGCTATGTCGCAGAATGTGCAACATGCGCAGCATACAAACACAGCCAGCAACCTACTCCCGGCTTTATGGGAAGCGCCAAAGATTGTTCTCGTCCGTTCCAGTGCCTCAGCCTTGACCTCGTTGGGCCCCTGCCACAGTCGAGACAACTAAACACCTACTTGCTAGTGGTTGTGTGTTGTTTCAGCAAGTATTGCATGCTGTTCCCGATGCGCCGTGCGACAGGGAAAGTGATTTCTCAGCGTTTGGAGGACCACGTCTTCATGGTGCATGGTATTCCCCAAACGATAATTGCAGACAATGCCACGTACTTCACTGGCGGTGATGTGCAACAGCTGTTCGCTAGGTACAACATTCCGCAACTTCATTACACCCCAGTGTACTGCCCACAAGTAAACACAGTGGAGCGGTACAATAAAACGATCGTGACTGCGATTTCCAGTTTTGTTGAGTCCGATCATAGAACCTGGGATGTAAATCTGTCTCGAATCCAGTTCGCCTTGAATACCTCCGTGAACGAATCCACTTCGTTCACCCCGTTCATGTTGGTTCACGGCCGCGAAGCCGTGCCTGATGGGACGATCTACAATGACTCCGAGATGGTGGATAAAATCGTCTTCTCTTCGAGGCGCGACTATTACAATAAACTAGTCGTCCTCAAAGACATATACCCCACCGTCAAGGAGTTGTTGCAAAAAGCTCATGATCGAAACATTAAGCACTATAATGACAAGCGCCGTGATATCGAATTCAACGTGGGTGACGAAGTTTGGAAGAGGACATTCAAACAAAGCAACGCTGGCAAATATTTCGCTGCGAAACTCGCCCCGAAATACGAAAAATGCAGGGTGCTACGAAAGGTGTCACGCTTAGTCTATGAACTGGAGGACGAAAAAGGGAAGAAGTTAGGAAAATGGCACATCAAAGATTGTAAACCAGTTTCAATAAACGCTAAATAAAAAACAAATATAGTATGACAATAAATAACTACATGGTACATTTTAGGAACCCCGGACTGTAGAGAGTTTTATTTGGTTTGATAACAACTGTCCTGGGAGATGGCTTTAACCTGGTATATTTTCTGAAAGATAGGATAAGAACGAAACCCCGGACTGTAGAGAGTTTTATTTGGTTTGATAACAACTGTCCTGGGAGATGGCTTTAACCTGGTATGTTTTCTGAAAGATAGGATAAGAACGAAACCCCGGACTGTAGAGAGTTTTATTTGGTTTGATAACAACTGTCCTGGGAGAAAGTTTTAACATGGTGTGATTTCTGAAAGACGGCGTAAAAAAAAAACTTAGGTTAAATCTTAGTTTACTACATCCTCAACTTGCTGTTGGTCAGGCTGGTTGATGGATACTTTTGCATGCTACTCTGTAAGTTATAAACTGTCGAATGTATGCAGATAATAACTATTACCTATATACAAATTCAGTATACATATATATTGTCCATACAATACAATAGACCTACATTGAATTTAAATTCTACTAAATCCAAATATTATATAAAATAAATATACACATAAATTAAATTAAATATACATAAAACAATATGCTTACAAATTATAAATTCAACTAAAGTAAACCTACCGTTACAAAATACTTATCTAAATTAACTAAATTTTCAATATTATTCCTCTACCACCTTTTATCTCTACGATTAGGTTTGTGATCCAACCAAAGCTAAAAATAAGCCTATAAACCGGTGCGGATCGTGACACCTTAAGGAAGCCGACACTTTCCTCACTCCAGAGCGGTTGGTGACTCTGTTACAGCTGCGACGTGGTGACCTCCTTTTCATCTACTAATAGATACTTCTGTATTCATTATTTTGAGTTAAAGGCTTAAATTACACCCGCAACTTTCTATAAGATACAGATACCAATTTAATATTGATAATTAATAATTATACACTTTCGGCCATTTCTTTTTTTTAAATGTTGATAAACTTTTGAACAAATATTATAAACCCTTATATACATATGAATATATCACCTCACCTGCATACATCTCGACAAGTTAAAATTGTATAACAAATAAATATATTAGAATAGATAGACTTACTACATATACTTATCCAGTATATTACTACTAAACTACTCGATGCTCACATCATAATTATACTACTAGTACTTACCCTACTGTGGTGAGATTCATATAGTCTTCCCTAGTGCATAAGAATACTTTTTTTTTCATACATTATACTATAAAGGGTCACGAATACCCTTAATGTTTAAATTTAGTGGTTTATCCCGACTACTGACACGTCGTTAAATTGTGCCTCCACGACCTCGACCGTCGTAAAAGGGAATCGAATAGACCTGATCATGTCTTAAAACTGCATTCAAGTCAATGGTCGGCTACCCCTTCCATTGTTAAATACTACCTACCTTTACCCGTATTATCTACATACCCTACCTATTAAGAGTCGTAAGCGTTACCCACAACTGCAGCACTTTAAATTAATTCCAACTCATTTTGGTAATTAAATTTCGTGGTTTATCCCGACTACTGACACGTCGTTAAATTGTGCCTCCACGACCTCGACCGTCGTAAAAGGGAATCGAATAGACCTGATCATGTCTCAAAACTGCATTCAAGTCAGTGGTCGGCTACCCCTTCCATTGTTAACCCTACCTCTACACCTACTACTTACCATACCTACTCGACGTTACTCGTCTCATTTACCGCATTCCCTGTTGTTTAGCTACTGTACTTCTGATTCATATTATAATAGTTATTCTTTTCTTTTCGTTTTGGAACTTTTGTTTTTACTTGATTTTCAGCTCGAGGGCGAGCTGGAATTTTACTCTTTCAGTTGCTTCTATCGTAAAATTCTCCTGGTTAAGGGGGTATGTAATATAAATTTCTTTACAATAAATTTTAAATCAGGTTCCTACTGCCCTCTAACGGCATCTCATTGTACTAATACATTTTAATCCGTCATAATGGGGTTCTGACTGCCATCTAGCGGAATCTCATGGTACTTCTATCTTCAGTGTTGTTGTTTGCATCATCATTTTATATCATTGCTTTTCAAAATTTCGTTTCAGGAATTCTTTTCAGTAAAAAACAGTCTTTCTAGTTCGTTTTTAATAAATACTTTTTCATTAAAATCAATAATCTACTTGAACCATTCAATATATGGATAATTTATCTCTATGGCCAGCGAGAGGAGACCATAGACTCGTTCTCGTTTGACATTTCTTATTTCACTTTTCTTGCCCGCTGGAGGCCTATTATTTCCTATAAGATATTATATTCCAAATCTGTAAGTATCCAACGATTTATGTCGAAAATTCTTCATCTTCAATTTATTAATTATTTAATAGCCGTTAAATCGTTCTAATTCGATATTTATTTTCAGCAAGCAGTCGAACCGAAATTATTTAAATACCACGCCGTCGTCGTTTACCAAATTTAACACCAATATAGGTACAGGAGGCTCTAAAGCCTATCTCAAGTAAGTAATCCACATAATTACAACTGTCCGTGTTACATTAATTCGATGTTTAAACCATTGTCTTCTAAAATTTTCAGCCGAGACGTTACCGGCGCAATATCTCTGGAGTTGACATCTACTATTAACGCATCCAGGCAAAGCAGTTTTCCTCCGACAGGTAATTTAATTATAATTTCCTATAGACCTTTCCTATCGTAAAGCAATTTCTCACAAATTGTCAAAATAATACCATATTATGACTTTGAGGTTATGCCACCTCATCTGCTATCTTACTTTACACTTTTCTCACACCTAAAACGTTTCATAACATCCAACCTAACCTATTTCTACTATTTGTCTTACTCCCAAACCCCTATAACTATTATTTCTTTCTGAAGTGATCGCTTACACATAACATGATTATTTCAGGAGGTGCTTTGTAACGGTGCTTTGTCACGGCTGTTCCGTACGGGCTGTTTCGTACTAGCCGTTTTGTACGGGCCTATCTTGCCGTCCGCCTCATACCTGCTGTTCTGCACTGGTCTACTGCACCCTGCTTGGTTCCGGCTTCCCGGTGGCTCCGAGCTCTTATCGCCTCGGAGGGCCATACTTCACAGCTGAGTCCATTCCATTTACCAACCCTTTCGATTACCAACCTTATAATAATTATCTTAAAAAGAGCGTTATCGATCAAATCTTGCCAAGGAACCCACCTATTTATTTAATTTTAACCGGCTCGTTACTGCACGTAGCCACTGGCACCGGCCAGTACTACTAATTCCCTTGGATGCTAATACAAACATTTTCAAATCATATCTTCTGTTTATTGTAAGTAGAAAAGGACTTTTTATAACATTAAACTTGTATGGAAACTTGTTACTTTTATTTCTAACCTCAAACTTACTCCAAATTCTCTAAATTACCCTAGCAACAAATTTTAACATATTACATGCCCCTGCCATTACATGCCATACATGTCCCTGTTCGGGCGCCATGTAATATGTTAAAATTTGTTGCTAGGGTAATTTAGAGAATTTGGAGTAAGTTTGAGGTTAGAAATAAAAGTAACAAGTTTCCATACAAGTTTAATGTTATAAAAAGTCCTTTTCTACTTACAATAAACAGAAGATATGATTTGAAAATGTTTGTATTAGCATCCAAGGGAATTAGTAGTACTGGCCGGTGCCAGTGGCTACGTGCAGTAACGAGCCGGTTAAAATTAAATAAATAGGTGGGTTCCTTGGCAAGATTTGATCGATAACGCTCTTTTTAAGATAATTATGATAAGGTTGGTAATCGAAAGGGTTGGTAAATGGAATGGACTCAGCTGTGAAGTATGGCCCTCCGAGGCGAT